>JALIGW010000001.1:136347802-136515302 GCA_023053685.1 Diadophis punctatus similis | reverse complement strand
CTTATACTCCAAAAAATACGGTATATTGTCCTGGAGGCTTACATAGAGTTTATTTGTCTCTCAAAGTTTAGAGTGAGTCAGTGGTGTGGACATTCTATTTCATTATCTCCTTTAGTTGGTGGTTTGTAGAAGACTCAGAGAATCTTCTGGTCTTCTCGTTTCCCCAGGTGAACCAATGAGAATCGTCTCTCATGATCTCTTACTGCTTGGAAATAAAATTAGCCCTTTGTCTCTCCTAAAGAGGAAGTCAATTATTATATTCTATCAAAGGGACTAAGTCTTAATTTTTAGTGGGAACACGATCCAGCTCCAATATCCTTGTAGAAGCTGACCTATGGAAAGCTTCGGCAGCCATCGTAATTTGATCACCTTAAGTGCAGAATGTAATGTATGCCATGCTACTTGTGGCAGTACAGACTAACCATTTAGGACAGGGGGGTGAAGTAGTTCATCATTCAATGAAATGTACAGGTTGAATCTCGACAGTATGGTGGCATTTGCAGGTCCTCACTGCTTTTGCTGGCACAATGTAAGCAGAGTCTCATCTCAGCTTCTATATTTTAGGAGATGTGGGCCACACAGTCCGCAAATAGCAAAGAGGTGTGGCTTGTGTTTTGATATGCAATACTGCTTATGTCACCATCCTTGATCTCACCTGCCATCAAAGCTGGAATAGCAGCTCTTGAGGAAGTCCAGCATAATAGAGTTGGAAGGGACTTTGGAGGTCTTATAATCCAACCCCCTGCTTAAGTAGGAGACCCTTCTTCAGACAAGAAATCCAGAAAAGAAGCACCAACCATGAGTACTAATATTACTTTTAGTACTCAGAATAACAGAACCTTGCAAGTCTGAAATATATTCCCCCTTGCTTACCTAGTTAGAAAACTAGGGAGGGTCCCTTCTGAGGCACTTCTTCCATCCCGACCATTTGTTTAGAGTTTGTCTAGGCTGTGGCTCTTCCTCCTGTCTCCCAAGGCTGTTCTCACATACCACTACAAAAGCCCAGAACCAAGTTGTTCCCTGCTTGAGATAACGGCAAATAGTACCCTTTCTTCTAATTCAAGGTGGCTGGTCCTCAAAGCTGGTCATGTAAGTGTATTCCTTGAAGCAGAATAATCCTCAGGTGCCTTTACATCTCTCTGGAAGTAAATCTACAACAGCAGCAAGCTAAATAACAAATATTTTGCTATAGATTTGAGGCATTCCTTCTGCTTAATAGTAGAGCTGCTCCTGTTATCTGGGATTTGGCGATAATAACACATCCTTAATCTTCCCATAGTGTGTGTGTGTGTGTGTGTGTGTGTGTGTGTGTGTGTGTGTGTGTGTGTGTGTATGTATGTATATGTATATGTATATGTATATGTATATGTATATGTATATGTATATGTACACACACACACACACACACACACACACACACACAGTATGAAAGTAAGTATGCAACACTGGATTTGGCTCTACAGAAATAGGACTCATGCTAGCAAAGTGAATTCTTCTAATGCTTGGGAATTAGCTTATATCTAATTCAGTGAATGTCTGTCATCAACATAAAACAGTAAAGTTCCTTCCACCGGCTTTTCCATCTTAGACATGATCACATCCAGCCATGCTCGATGCTAATGATGACAATGATGGTGATGAGTTATACAGTATTTAAAATAAGCCAAGCAAATATTTTACAAGCATTTCAGAAGACAAGATTCATCATCTTAATCCAGATTAGATGTAAGTAGGAAAGGTTGGCAGAGAGGGCAGCAGGATATGTGAAATATTTCAGTTTTTAAAGTTACATTGAGAAGACTTATCTAGATTTATAAATCAAAAGATTTTGCTTTATTAAATATTTAATCTGCCCATGAAACAAATGATAGATTATAGGGAGGTTTTGGAGGAAACATCTTTTAAGGGGTCTGCCATGTATCAATCAATGAGAATATCTGTAGCTCAGGGTTGAACGGTGGAGTCCTTGGTGCTCTCTGAACTTGGTTGTTTTGTCAAACACGTCAAACACGTATTAGATAGTACATATAGGTATAAACATGATTTGAATACATGAAATGAATACGAACAAAAATAAAAGGGTACATTAGGGCAGGGACGGTAGGCACGCTGGTGCGCTTATGCATGCCCCTTACAGACCTCTTAGGAATGGGGGTCAGGTCAACTTGCAGTTGTTTCATTACCCAAGTAGGAACTTCATCAGTGCACTGATGATGATGACCATTTTCACTGATGATATTATCTAGTTTGGTAATGAAAGGTCTACAAGGAAACAACCAAGCTCAGAGAGCACCAAAACCCCCACAAATCTGCCATGTTTTCTAGCCATTGGTTGTGGATCCCATCTAGCCAATGTCCCTAATTCCTGCATCCAGTAAGAGAAAGAGTTGTAGATGCACTTTAGATATAGGACCTCTTAGTAGAATAAAGCAAAACAGTATTTATTTAAGGACTGTGTATTGGCACACTTGAAAAACTTTTTGAAGGTTCTGAAGCTCGAGGGTATAACTAAAGGGATGAAAGGAATTTTAGTTATCCCATCAAATCCATTAAAAAAAATAAAACAGTAAAATAAAAATGATGAAACGATGTTGATGATCCATCTTTTCATTTTTACAGTGACTACAGAAAGATATGACGGTTATTGTATGGTGACCATAACTAAATAAAACAGTGAGGAATTCTTTAAGTGAACTATAAGATGCAGAGGCCATGTTTTGCAAGGAAAATAATTTAGTGGAATCTGGTAATATTAGCATAACCAGACTATTAAAATAAAATAATTATGTAGCAAACCACACTGCTTCGAAAATTGTAAGGAATAAATCTTATGAAACTGTGAATAATGATTTCAGTTCTATAATCTTGAAAAAGTCATTTAGTTCCTACATGGAAATTAATTGTGGACAAAAGCACAAAACTTGTAAAGAGTGATTTTTGACCATAGATATCAATTCCTAGGCCAAATTTTGGGGATGGTAAATATTACATGATTAAATGGTGAAATGAAGTGGATTGGACCTAAGACATCAATATTATGCTAGTTGAAGAGCAGCTAGATTGATGGATTTATAAGCATTCTTAGGATTAAAATGCATATTTCCTAAAAAGTGAAATGAAACATTTAATCCAATATATTTTGATGGCATATTTTAATTGCTGCAGCCACTGGCGTTCAACAATGAATGCTTTTACATAGTCCATTTCAGTCTGAAGGATGTGATGAAGTGGCCAGGAAACTCTGATCAAATTGAAATGTAATGTTTTTAATTTACAGGAATAGCGAACAGTGGCAGATTCCATCATGTCATCTAAGAGAGTACCGTTCTACCAAAAATCGCACAAGCATTTTGACCTGTCTTATCGCAACCGTGATACTAGATACATGCTCCAGGAATATTCAGCAAGGAGGTAAGGAGCATCACTGCTGTTCCACATGAAAGCAATTCACATCTGCATATCTTTTGATTTATAAAACTAATCAAAGTGAAAGAGCTATGGTATTATTAGATAGGAATTTACAATCAATTTCTTGTTCCGATGTCTTTCGTGGGAGCTTTGAAATTGACTCCCCAAAGGTATAGCAGGATACAATTGAAAATTGTGGGCTAACTTACTATTGGAAGTTTCCAATTGATTTATTTACTTACCACATATGTAAAGTTTAACCATAACCCTCTTTCTGTTATGACTCTGAGTGGCATGCAATCTTGAAAGCAAGTTAATAAGAACAGTAAAAACAAATGGCGACACATTCAGAAACAGTAGCACAGTAGTAGTACTGTAACAGTAGTACTGTTTCAATACTGTCTCAATTCACAACATTCTTACCAAGGACCCACCACTCAACTTAGCCTTAACCTTAACCCTAATGCTGGGGGAATAGCCAGGTTTTAAGAGTTCATTTGAATGAAGGTCTAGGGTAGGGTTTTTACCCAACAATTCATAGCATTGTCAGGATTACAATACACTTATGCCAAAAAAATAATAGAATCATAGAGGTAGGAGGACATAGTCCACTACAATATCTCTGAGAAATGACTATCAAATCTGTAGTTGAAGATTTCTCCAAAGAAGAAGTTATTACTTCAGGTAGCCTGTTCTACTTTTCGCCTTATTATGGAAGGATGACATTAGGAAATGCATGTGCTGGTATTGGGGCCTAAAAATTTCAAGGTGATGAAGAGCTGTCATAAGAACAATGCAACAATTTTTTTAAAAAATGTTTCAAGATGGTTCTGCAGGCATATTTTGAAAAGGATCAGCTCCTAATTTGCAGTCTGACCATCATTTTGCAAGGGATTATCGGCTTCTTCCTTCTACTAACTATAACAAGGAATTATTTTAGCAAATTGAATAGAGAAAATGAAACTTGTGTTTTCTTTTGTAAAACACAAACTTTGGCATTTTCACCATAGAGATATTAAATTTATTGTTTTTAGTATAGTGAATTTATTGATAAATTATTCTGAATGTTCATGAATTTTCCTATTTCAGTGGTATCTCAGTACTCATCGTTAACTAGTTCCGGGAGGTGCGATGAGTAAAAAAAATATTGTGTGCCAAATAAATTTTCCCCATAAGGAATAATGTAGTGAGTCACAAGGCAGCCGACATCAACAAGTTCTAGCTTGTGCAACAAATGATGAGTACTGGGACAAAATTTTCACATCAAAATGCGTTGAGTACCAAATTCGATGAGTTTCAAAGCAGTTGAGTCCCAAGGTATCACTGTATTCTGTTTCGATTTGAATCTCTGATGGAACTCTAGTTCCTCTCAGCAGGGAAGCAGAAGTGTATCCTCACCATATTCCCTTGTGGGAATTACTGAGCCTGAAATATTCCCTGGATTCACAAAATCTGAGACATTTGAGATAAGTCTTCTGGGAGATATGAACTCCAACAAAAGGAAGAAATACGCTTTGCCAGTCTCAGCCTTCACAAGTTACTCTGCTTTAGATGGTGGCTCAAGAGACCAAAGTAGGTTTCAGCTACTTTGCCCCTCATGGCCCCACCTCCATGCAAGCACCACTTGGGCTACTGCAAATTCCAAGATGGAGAATTTTATGCAAGATCCAGAATTATGCCTTGAAGAAAGCTCATGGGAGATAACTGAATTATTCTATCTGGGAATGTTTTGTTTGGAAAGAGGAACATCCCCTTGGGGATGTTGGTTTATCATTTCAATAAAAATGAGGCCTAGAGTGGGAAAAGTGTTGTTTCAGATTCCTACAACTTTCTTTATAGACTTTAAATTTTAGTGTTTCTGACCTCCTTCCTCTTCCTCTTCCATCTCAAAGCTGAAATTTATTATTTGAAATAATTTCTGTACCAATTTGACTTTTGTGTGGTAGGTCAAAGACTACACTCCCGAGGTGGGTTCCTACCGGTTCAGACCGGTTCTATAGAACCATTAGTAACTTGGCGGCCTGGTTCGCTGGAACCGGCAGCGACCCAGACCTGCCACACCCCCGAGCCAGTTCTCTCAGCAGCGCCATAGGTGCCGCTATCTTGTTTTTTGCTTCTGCACATCCGCAGAAGCTTTTTTTTTAGTACTGCGCATGCATGTGCGTGGCATGCAACGTGCGCCTGCCCGCGTGGCGTGTCTCTGAGCGAACCGGCAGTAGCAGAATCCAGAACCCACCCCTGCTACACTCCCCAAAACAGTGGCTGGTGCTTGGGCCAAAGTAAAATGCAATTTAGTTTAGAATTTAATTAAAACTAAATGCAGTTAATATGATTGAAGTTGTGCAATTAGAATCCTCTTTTTATCAGAGTAAACTTGGTAACACTTTTGCAGATGTATGAGAATCATATCTAAGACCTTTGAAGGACGCAATACTTCATTTTGTATCTCTCTGCTCTATGTGATCTAGGACCTATCCATCTAAACTGAAACAGCAATGTTCTAGATTAGGATCAGAATAAAACATCCTATTAGATTATCTTCTCCTACTTAAAAGGTAGACAAAGGCAGATGTGAAATGTAAGAATAGGTGATGTATACAAATTTGTCAGCGGTCAGGTTTTTTTTCTCTGCCTCAAAAGTTATAGAAAACTTAAACTTTAACAGATTAACAGAGTCGGAAGGGACCTTGCAGGTCATCTAGTCCAACCCCCTGCCCAAGCAGAAGACGGTTACATCTGCCTCTACCTAGGATCGAACTCACAACCTCCTGATTGTGAGGCAAGAGCTCTAACTCTAGGCCACATGTGTTGCTGCCATTGTTATTATGATTACTGCTACTAGAAGTATTATTCTTCATTTTGAAGGGCTGCTTCTAGACAGGCCTACCAAACATCATCCAGCCTAGGCAGAACAACATGCGTACTTTGTGCCCGAAAACACCATACGACGTCCGAAGAGGCCTCACAGGAATATCAGGAAAGGTAAAACTTTCTTTAGCTATAACCATAAAGGTATCCAGGACCAAACATTTGTCTACTGCTTTGTTAAGCAACTTTAGGGTACTGGCATGTGGAGAAAATGTCCTTGATTAAAATGCTTAGATCTAGCAAGGGTGGGTGAAAAAGAAGAGGAGTAGCAGTTGGTCCATATAAAGGAGAAAGCCAGAGGGGAGGAACTAGGAAGGTCATCAGGAGAAAGACAGAATAGAGAGATTTTTATTGTCAAGAGTTGCTGAAAAAGCAAATGTCATGTTTACATGTCGAGTTGGAATACTCAACTGGATCTTGGACAGCATTTTTTTTATTTCTTCTAACGGTCATGGGGAGTGATGCTTATCTCCATAGCTTCACAGACACGGAGTCCCAGGTGTATCCCTGAATGTTGCTTAGAACATTGTTATAAAAAACTGCTTAGGGCCCTCTTGCTCTTGCTGCCAAAGGCCTTCAGGAAAAAAAAAAGAAAATGAATTAACTTGATATTTTTCAAATCCTCAGAGCTCTGGTGGATTGGCTGATGAGAGCTGCCAACACACGTTCGCCTGCAGCATAGCAAGTTCTTCATTAATTTATTAGATCGAGAATACCAAAGCATTGGGTCTCTCTTAAATCTCATACCTGATATGTTCCCATGTTAGAAATAGATTTTAAAATTGGGCTAAACACAAGTTAGCTTTTCAGTTTAAAACAAGCATGCAAGGTTCTAGATCAGCGGTTCCCAACCTTCCTAATGCCGCGACCCGCGACCCGCCCCTGCGCCCCCACTGTGACCCACCCTGCCACTGCCATTTGGGTTATTTTACCCTCTGCGCATGCTCAAAGCGTGCTGCACATGTGCAGAGGGTAAAAGAACCCAAATGGCGGCGTCCGGGCGAAGTCTCCAGATCCGGGCAAGGTCTCCGCTCGCTTCGCATGTTGCCTCTGGGAGCCATTGCGAAAGGCGTGTGCGACTTCGGCAGGGCCGGGACAGGCGGCTGCCCAAAGAGAGCCACCCCCTTCGCAGAGTCTCTCCTGTCTACCTGTAGCATTCGGGGCGAAGGGTATGGCTCTCTCTGGGCAGCCGCCTGTCTCGGCCCCGCCAAAGTCACGCACGCCTTTCGCAGGGTGAAATGCTCCCGGTTCGTTCTTGCCTGTCGGTCATCGCAGAGCCGATGGAGCCAGTGGTGGTCACGGAGCGGGACTTCCCCAGCCCACCTGGATGCCGCCATTTGAGTTCTTTTGCCCTCTGTGCAAATGGCGGCAGTGGGGTGGGTCGCGGTGGGGGAGTGGGTTGTGGGGCGTGATATGGCCAGGCTTGTGGCAGTGGGGGGGGGAGCTGAGGATGCCTGGGAAATGGTCATTCGACCCCCAAAGGGGTCCTGACCCCCAGGTTGGGAACCGTTGTTCTAGCTAAACGCTGAAAGGTTGAACAACTTACCTTGAGTATAGTTGTCTCTTAATCCTTGGGGAGGTTTAAGGTGATCTCTCAGTTGAAGCCAGGAGATGTCCTCCGGGCAACTCTATTCCTATTTGTGGGAATGGCTGTGTGCCCACTGACGTTCCATACAGCAAATATATCAGTGACCTGCTCCCACTGTGTTATGAAAAATAAAGTTATGGTGATACCTTCATCCCATTCCTCTGCAGTTGAGTTGAGGATCCTCATGTTTCCTCTTGGCAGTCTTACTTCTGCAAGGAAATGAATGCTGACCTTGGTTCAAGTGACCAATCTATAGTTAGTGATTTGGTCTACCATGAGGAACTGGGTCCAGAATGTACAAATATCAGCTGGGATTCCACATGAGGCAAAATGGTTCCCATGACAGGGAAGACTTCCCTGTTTAGTTCTCATACTGCCTCGGTACCACTAGTATGGTGGTCCCTTGGAAAAAAGAGGCATGGCATTCACATTAGGAATACCCCAGAGGAGAAAGTGGGTTGTGTGTGTGTGTGTGTGTGTGTGTGTGTGTGTGTGTGTGTGTGTGTGGGTATGTATGTGTGTCACTTATTCGCCAAATCATATTAGCACGTCTGTCATCGATCTTTTATAGCAGCTCTGCCATGACAGTATGGTAGTGTCAGCTCTTCAAATATGCTGCATAACTAACTACGCAGTAGAAAAGGTGACAATGTTGAAAATATTTTCCTCTTCCTGTCAGCCTTTTGCTCATTTAAATTCATATTTATTTTAGAGATGGCTAGACACACATGCACACAGGGTATGGCTTAGAAATGAGTTGGATAGGCTGGGCTATTTTTCCAGATATCTGAATCGTGTCTTGCTATTTGAGAAATCTGAAATGGTATTTTCGATACTGAAAATACCCCTCCAGTGCTTGAAGCAATTCCAAGTTATTTATGTAGGTGTCTAAATGTTCTCCTTATTGGTTTAACTTCTTTAGAGATGGACCAAGATCCCCCCTCCCTCCCTCTCAATTTCTTTTTCCTTCCTTCTTTCTTTCTTTCTTTCCTTCCTTCCTTCCTCTCACTTTCTTTTTCCTTCCTTCCTTCCTTCCTTCCTTCTTTCCTCCCTCCCTCCCTTCCTCCCTCCCTCCCTCCCTTCCTCCCCTTCCTCCCATAGTCAGTGATGTCATGATGCAGCCAGTGACATCATGACATTATTGGGGTAATCAGCTTTGGAAGGATGTTAGAAATCTTCAGGGGTAAATAGATATACCCTCTTCTCCCCTTAAATATATTTAATCCCTATCCCAAACAGGCTCTCAGAATCACAAAAGAGATGCTGGATCTGTACTTTATTCCATTAGAAATAAGTGTATTGTAGAGACATTGATGTTATCATAATCCATTTAGTCTTACCTAAATTTGCCCTAGTCTATTGTATGGTAATACTAATTCTCATGTCTTTGCTGTATATTTGTTGTTATGTAAAGCAGAGGAAGACTGGCTAACATAGGTTTTTTGGTGTCAAGAAAGATGGTAGAGTGGGAGACAGGAGGAATTGTTGCCTGGAAAGTTGTTTTGTGTAAACATCTCTGTAAAGACAACACAAAGCATCTTTTTTCAAACTAGGGACTTTCCTGCTTTTTGATGAATTCCTTCCCTGTGATAGTGGATTCTCCACCAAAGAATCTCAAGATAGTCTGATGTAGTTAGAGCATTAGATTAAATCTGAACAATAATAGGTCCTCATTGGATGTTTCATTGCTTACCATATGATCTTGATCGCAGTATTACCAACCACAAGGGATTTTTGTGAGGATAAAATGGGATGTACATGGATGCATCTTAGAGGAAAGGTACAACTTACCTGTAATTAAAGAGAGCTTGCAAAGTTCTCAGTCACTTCAACAGAGTTTATTTATTTATTAGATTTTGATCCTGATCAAGTACTGGTAAGTTCACCCTCTTGAGTTATTTATAAAAATAGTAAATATTTTTATAAATAACTCAAGATGGTGAACTTACCGATACTTGATACTCCTTTCTCTTCCTATTTCCCCCGCAACAACAACCCTGTGAAGTGGGTTGGGCTGAGAGAGAGAGAGAGAGAGAGAGAGAGAGAGAGAGAGAGAGAGAGAGAGAGAGAGAGAGAGAGAGACTGGCCCAAGGTCCCCCAACCGGCTTTCATGGCTAAGGCGGGACTAGAACTCCCAGTCCCCTGGTTTCTAGGCCTGCACTTCCACCACTACACCAGAATGTAGTTTTTTCAACTTAATACTGTCAAAGGGATAACTTTCATAACTTTCCTTGACCTGCTGCAGTATTTTGATAACTTTGATACTAGGTGAAACCTAATTAGTTTTCCCTCTGATCTTGCAGGAGTCAGGAGCAAAAGTCCCTGCACTGGAGTGAACAGAGAAGGATCCGATATGTCAAGAGTTTGGCTGCTTTAGAGGATGAACTTCACATAGCCCGACTCCTTGCTAGAGAACAATTGGATAAAGTTGCCATACAGAGGATGGTACCTTATTTTCATTTCTTTTCTATTAGTAGAAAATAATCTCCATCAATTACTTGTTTTCCTACCAGAACAGGCTGAACACCGGGGTTCATAACTCACATTAAGCCATCATTTATTTGAACCGTGATTTGTTGAATAAGTCACAAGGGCTGGATTGCCATGTTATACTGCATTCCAGGGTCTCCAAACTTGGCTACTTTAAGTCTTGTGGATTCCCCATGGCTGGCTGGGGAATTCTGGGAGTAGAAGCCCACGAGTCTTAAAGTTGCTAAGTTTGGAGACCCCTGCCGTATTCCATAATTTCTAAAAATTGTTGCTAGCATAACGTCAAGGCAAAACAAAACAAGCCAACCTCATTATGACAACAGTTGAAGTTGGCCTGAAGTCACACCTGTCATTCACAACTCTGGTTAACTGACACCATTGCTTGATTCTTTCTGGAGGATATTCCTTTCCAAGGTCTGTAGAATTTGGAGATTTTAAATGCATTTATTAACATTCTAACTATTTATTTAGTGGTGGTTTGAATTAAATGAACTAATTTCGGTTAATAAAATAACACAATCTTACTTGAGTCATGTCCTCGGGGATTATTAAAAAACATGAACCTGCGGGCTATAGATTTTTCTAAATTGAAAAAAAATGCTATAAAATTATAACTTAGCTTAATGCATGAACTCAAGGGCTCTTCCCAAGTTATTGAGTGATTTTGCCACAATTAGATTTAGATTTAGATTTATTATTAGAGTTGGAAGGGACCTTGTAGTTCATCTAGTCCAACCCCCTGCTCAGGGGCGGGTTCCTAATTTTTTTACTACCACACTGTGGGCGTGGCTTATTTTGTGGGTGTGGCTTGCCAGCCATGTGACCAGGTGGCTTGCTGGCCATGTGACTGGGTGGGCGTGGCTTCTCAGACTGCTGAAGGGAGGGGAACTGCCGCCCATTCCCCGCCCCTCAGCAACTCGAGAAGCCTCGAACGTGTGAAAATGCCTAGGATCATCACCGCGCGTTCGTGGCTTCTCGGACTGCTGAAGGGAAGGGAATGGAGATAGCCCCTGCCGCCCGTTCTTTCAGCGTCTCACGTGCTCCCTCAGCCATCCTCCCCTGCTTGGACTCACTGTGGGGTAGGAAGGCAGCGCCAGAAGCTCGGCTTCTGGGCATGCGCAGAAGAAATTTTTTTTCAAATTTTTTACTGACTGCACCGGTACTGTGACATCACCAGCGGGCCGCTACCGGTGCTATAGAGTGGACCGCACCAGTAGGAACCCACCACTGCCCCTGCTCAAGCAGGAGTTCCTACACCCTTTGAGACAGATGGCAGTCCAGTCTCCCCTTGAAGGTCGCAAGTATTGGGGCTCTCGCAACCTCCGCTGGCAAGCTGTTCCACTGGTTGATCGCTCTCACCGTCAGAAAGTTTCTCCTCACTTCCAGGTTGAATCTCTCCTTTACTTTACTTTACTTTACTTTACAGGTAGAGGAAAAAATGGCCTTGGAAAGGTATGCGGTTGAAGAAAACATCAGCCGAGCCCCGGAATTTTTAGTGCGGCTGAGATCTCATACTGTGTGGGAAAGAATGTCTGTCAGGCTTTATTGTACAGTCCAAGGATTTCCCACCCCTGTTGTACAATGGTAAGCCTTTGACTCTTTCCAGGAATCTCAAGATGGTGCTAAATGTTATTCATGTTATTAAATGTCACTTTTATATTGGCTATGTTTAAGAACCCTTTATAATCCTCAAAGGCATTCTGGATGGATGCCGTTGCCTTGACATGAATGACACAGAAGCTTCTGACTTTATCCTTGGAGGCCATCGATTGGAGACTTCAGAGCTTGGAACGGGTTGCACGCTGAGATGTTCATTGAGAAAAGTTCAGGGGGCAGAGTGCTATATGCCCCTTCTGAACAAAGCTGAATAAACTCTTCAATCAGTCGTTAAGTCCCAAAGTGATTTTAATAGCGCTTCATTAGGATGTGAAAATGAATAGCTCTTCATTAGGATGTGAAAATATAACAGCTTGAAACTCAACAGAGGGAATGATATTCAACTGAAACTATGGGTGTACACAGGAAGAATCATACTGAAAATCTAATCTCGGGATACCTCAAATCTAACCTCAGGGGACCTCTGTGTGTAACCTTTGCATAGCTCCCAATGAAATCCCACAATATCAGCCATATTTGGCAGCTGATTTAATTTACTTCTGCCTCAGCTAAAACTAATGCAAGGCTAGTTTGGGTTTTGAAACACTGCTCTGGGAAGTTATAATTGAGCTACTTCCCAATTTATGGAAATGTTAGATTCATTCCACCTCAGGTTTTTGGGGCACAGCTTTCCTAGCAGGTCTTTAAGAGAGAAGTTAACTTAATGGCTTTTCAAAGTGCCACCTTCTCTTGTGGAGATGCCAAGATACATATATGTGTGTATATGTGTGTGTGAGTGTATGTGTATATGTGTATATGTATGTGTATGTGTATGTGTATGTGTGTTTTTTGTTTTTTGCTTCTGCAGATGTTTTTTTAGTACTGTGCATGCATGTGCGTGGCGCGCAATGCGCGCCTGCCCGCGCGACGTGTCCCTGAGCGAACCGGCAGTAGCAGAATCCAGAACCCACCCCTGCTACACTCCCCAAAATAGTGGCTGGTGCTAGGGCCAAAGTAAAATGTAATTTACTTTAAAATTTAATTAAAACTAAATGCAGTTAATATGATTGAAGTTGTGCAGTTAGAATCCCCTTTTTATCAGAGTAAACTTGGTAACACTTTTGCAGATGTATAAGAATCATATCTAAGACCTTTGAACCTATATATATATATATATATATATATATATATATATATATATATATATATATATATATATATATATATATATATATATATATATATATATATATATATATATATATATATATATATATAAGATCAAATCCCAAGACATGCCAAATCTTGCAGTTTTACCCGAAAACTCTTGGTGATGTTGATATTCTTGCTTATTTCTGCAATATTATGTTGATGGTCATCGAAAATGAAGCCAGCAGCGAGTGTCTTTCCTGTCAAACTAAAGAGTGCCATCAATTTTGCCTGAATTACATTGCAATTTGCTTTTCAGCATAAGATGAGAGCTTTTGATTTTTGTGTTTTTGGTTTTGCTTCTCAGGTACAAAAATGAAGAATTGATTACTCCTGCAAGTGAGCCTGGGAAATACACTGTCGAAAGCAAATATGGAGTGCACATGTTGGATATAAACAGGTAAGATATCTGTGATGGAGCAGCTATTAAGGAAATTTTGATACTTGTTTTACAAAAAATAAGGGCCATCAAAATCCACAGGACTGATTGCCAGTTACAGAGTATGGGAGATCTGCCTACAGTTGAATGCATATTGTGGTTTGGGTGCTTTGTGAAAGTTAACTTTCTGGTCACTACCCAACTCTTACATCCAAATGTTTATCACCCATGAAAAAGGCACCATAAGCAGGGGGGATCCTGGCTGGGTCAGATCTATCCACTCCGGACAGTTGACAGTTTATTGTCAACATTGACAATATGTCGATGAAGATTTTCAGTCATCCAGGTAGAATTGTTGAGTAATGGCAACTGGACATCTTTTCTTTTTGACTATCTGATGGTTTGAGAGAGAAGTGAAGGATTTTTTTAAAATGCCAAAATGGAAAATCCTTCCGTCAACAGAGGTGCAGCCTCAGACACAACTTGTCCCCATTTTATATGCTACTTTTGCATCAGTCCCCAGGAAGATCAAGATCACATCACAGGCTCACCAGGGAGGACAGACTTAAGGACCCACTTAGGAGAAAGGACTCTTGACAACTCTCTGCCTACTAATCTAATGAGCCTGTCCAGATTAGGTGAGAAATGAAATCACCCCGGAGAACATATATGGGGTTCCCCTAACCAACTTACACAGACTGAAGAAGCTTCTTGGATAAGCAGTGAAACATTTCAAACCAAAAAGAAATGACGCCCAGTTGCCATGACTCAACTTCCAGTCAACCTTGGCCACTTTAAGATGTGAGGACTTCAACTCCCAAAATTTCCCAGCCAGTATAGAGTTGCAGTCCACACATCTTAAAGTGGCCAAGGTTTGAGAAACTTTGATCTATGGCAGTGATGGCGAACCTATGGCACGTGTGCCACAGGTGACACGTGGAGCCATATCTGAGGGCACACGAGGCATTGCCCTATATCAGCTCCAGCACGCATGCGTGCGGTGGCCAGCTGATTTTCAGCCTTCTTTTCGGCCATTTTCGCTCTCCCCAGGCTTCAGGAAAGCCTCCTGAACCCTGGGGACAGCAAAAAAATGGGCCAACTGAAAGTTCGTTTCTGAACTTCCGGTTGGCCCGTTTGGCCGTTTTTCACTCTCCCCAGGCTTCAGGAAGCTTTCCTGAACCCTGGGGAGAGCAAAAAACAGCCCAACGGGCCTACCGGAAGTCCAGAGGCTTCAGTGAGGCCTGTGCGCATGTGCGGGGGGCAGTGCAGGGGTTGTGCGCATGCATGGGGGGAGGGCATTGCATTGTGGGTGTGGGCATTCACGCGCATGATATCACATGTGCACGCTTCCTTTTGGCACCCAAGCCAAAAAAGGTTTGCCATCACTGATCTAGGACATATTCTTCCTCAGGTAAGCGCTGGAAAAAGACAAATGGTCTTTGTTTGGTTCATAGGGGGCGGATGAGAACTCTAACTTCACTTCTTTAGCAACTTTGGGGATGAGGAGAGGTGCTGCTGAGAGGCCAAACAAGCCTATAAATTCACAATGCAGACTGCACCGACTCACAATCACAGTGTACACCATGTCCCAGTCCATTAAACCAAACATTTATATTCACGTTTGTGAGCTTTATTTAATTTTTTTAAAAAAGTATCCCTGTGTATGCCTGTGTGTGTGTGTGTGTGTGTGTGTGTGTGTGTGTGTGTGTGTGTGTGTGTGTGTGTGTGTGTGTGTGCTAGTTAATGACATTCATTTTTCACCTGGGATTTTTATCAGAAAGTGCCATGATTTCTCCTATCCTTTCTATTCTCTCTTTCATTATTTCCCTTTCTCTTTCCGAGTTTAGTTTCTACTGCCTAAAAAAAATCAATAAAAATATATATCTTAAAAAAGGAAATGCCATGTCTTGAGATTTAATTCTCCCTGTTCCAGTGCAAATCTGATGAAAATCTCCCTACCTTCCCCATAGCAGAAATCCCAAGGAGAGGAGAGGGTGCTTTCCTTTCTGTAGGGACAATGGACAGTCTGGGAGAGCAGACTTTGAAGAGCTTGTGGTTTTAAAAGAGCTGTGCATTATGGTTCTGAAGTAATTTGTCCTCCCTTTTGCCCATTATTACACCCAAATCCAGTTGCAGCTTGCTGCACATTTAATGGAGTGGCATTCATCCCTGGATCTTTGCCACAAGCAACTTGGCTTCTAAATGCCCCGCAGAAGAAAAAACGGATCCTAGATGCGACATTTCATCTACTTTGGCCATTGTTTATTAATTATTATAAATCAAGGTCCCTGGAATTAGCTGCCAAATCAGCCAATTAGCTACAAATCAGAGGATGTCATTTAGTTGAATGCTAATAGCCGAATGGCTTTTCCTTTCATGGGGCTCTTTTCCTTTTATGCATACTTGTTTTGGGGCTACACCGAATGCTCTTGTTCCCCCCACTACACATAACAGAGAGTTAATAAATATCTGAATAACGGCCTGATATTTTCAGGATATCTAACAGTTAGGATTCTCTACGTATTTCAGTATTCTTCTCAGCTGTTCATGCCACTGAGCTGAGTTTCAAGTCATCCGATATGTAGCCACTTAAAGCCGCTGAGCAGTTTCTTGGCTCTCATCTTCCAGGGTTTCTGAAACTGAGGCTAAGAAAACCTTTCTATCTGATGTGAGTGTGACATTCATTCCTAGGAACATACGAGTGCTCCTTGGCTCCAGTGGAAACATTCTTTAGGAGCCAAAGCGATGGCATCGTCTCATCATTTTAAAGTGGCAACTGGGTACCTTTTTATCTGCACAATTGGATGTCTCAGTGGATTTTTACAACTGCCCCAAAGTCTAAAGCTTTTAAACTTTGGTCAATCTGATTCATATTCCCCCCCCTCTCTCCCTGTCCCTGTCTCTGTCTCTGTCTCCCTCCCCCTCCCTTCCTCTCCCTCTCCCTCTCCCTCCCTCCCTCTCCCTCTCCCTCCCTCCCTCTGTCTCTCTCTCTCTCCCTGTCCCTGTCCCTGTCTCTGTCTCTGTCTCTGTCTCCCTCCCCCTCCCTTCCTCTCCCTCTCCCTCTCCCTCTCCCTCTCCCTCTCCCTCTCCCTCTCCCTCTCCCTCTCCCTCTCCCTCTCCCTCCCTCCCTCTGTCTCTTTCTGTCTCTCTCTGCCTCTCTCTGTCTCTGTCTCTCCCTCTCTCCCTCTCCCTCCCTCCCTCTGTCTCTCTATGTCTCTCTCTGCCTCTCTCTGTCTCTGTCTCTGTCTCTCTCCCTCTCTCCCTCTCCCTCCCTCCCTCTGTCTCTGTCTCTGTCTCTGTCTTTCTCTCTCTCTCCCTCCCTCCCCCCCTCTCTCTCTCCCTCCCTCCCTCCCTTTGTCTCTGTCTCTGTCTCTGTCTCTGTCTCTGTCTCTCTTTGTCTCTTTGTCTGTCTCTCTGTCTCTCTCTGTCTCTGTCTCTCTCTCTCTGTCTCTGTGTATCTCTGTCTCTCCTATCTATTTCTATATCTCTACCTCTCATCTATCTATCTATCTATCTATCTATCTATCTATCTATCTATCTATCTATCTATCTATCTATCTATCTATCTATCTATCTATCTATCTATCTATCTATCTATCTATCTATCTATCATCATCACCTATCTACCTACTTATTCTCCCCCTCTCCCCTTATTTTCTACCACCGATCTATCTTTATCATCTAATTACCTACCTACCTACCTACCTCTCTCCTTTCAAATATGGGATCTTATTTGACTGCTCAAATATGTTCATGGACTTCCTTCTTGAATGTAAGCGAGAGGACAGAATGGCTTCCCAACTCTTACTGTAATTCTTCCTTGTTTCTACAGATACAGCATATTCTATCTTATTAATTTGCTTTTATGAAGGTAAACGTTCAGGCTTCTCTCTGTGCCAGACTCACCATGATGCAGATCTGTGATTCTTCCACAATGCAGTCAAGCAGCCTGAGTGAAAGGATGACCCAACTAATAATTCAGGGAATTAATGTTAGAGAAAGCTTGTGCTGTTTTCCCAATAGAAACGCCCTCCCCACCCCAGTTCTATTAATTCCACTTGGAAGCAAGAAAAGACAGAAGCCCACTGTAAGAACAACAGTGACCCCGGAATAGATTTCTGGAAATACATAGGAAGTCTCTCTGGTCCAGTGTGGACAATTGAAATCTATGTGGTCTTTTTCATATTCTTCCTTTTCTAATACACATTCTTACTGTGCTACACCTTTAGCCGCAAGATGTTTCAGGTGTGATACCTGCAAGAACTGCTTATCATCAAGGCTGTTAGTTTTTCCTCAAGGAAATTGGAAATTTAACATGACTAGGCTGAAGGAAGTTGACAGTAAACAGAGTTCTAGAAATATTGATACCGTAACCACATGAGGCTTTCTGTTATCCTATTGGTAAACCCCAGAATCTCTTCTATCTTCTACCATTCCAGCAACATTAAGTTGAAAAATTCCAAATGGAATAAATCTAACACAAGGCAGCCCCAGCTCAGAGTTGGATTAATTCCTAGCTATGTTGAGTCTCCTTGACAAGATATTTTTTTTAAAAAAAGAAATCCTTTTAATTCAAACTTTATCCCTCATGCTTTTTTAATAGCGATCTTATCATGTACTTTTGTAACATAAGACACTTTTTCGAAGGTTTTGTGACTTCTAATAGAATGCAATGCAGTGCACAAGTAAAGATTTACCTCTAGGGGGAGCTGTAGTCCTTATATATACCTTTTAAAGTGAGTAAAAAAATGAATTCTCAAAATGAAATGAATATGCTGTTTCTGAATGGTGTCATAATGCCTAAATCCTCTGACTATGAGGTCTTTCCTCAAGGTTTTTTTTTGTCTTTTCCCTCTTCTTTCAGTGCTTTCTTGTCATTTAAAATAGGGCTATGATAAGCCTTCTCTCTTTTGTAGAAAATAACGTTGCCTGCCCCATAAAATCTCCAGCTCTGTGACAGACTTTCTGTGTCACTTTTTGTCCTTCAAACCATTTTGCATAACATCCACAGTCAAGTATGAAAGAAACATTACATTCGTTTTCCTGGACGTTCTCAAAAGTTCTTTCCTCCCTCCACTTGAACTTTGGAGAGGAAATCTGATGCTTAAACTTTCAATCAAAGGGGTGGAAACTTTAAAGAGACGCCCACAAAGATGATGTCTATTACCCAGCAAACAATTTAGTAATATGACCCCAGATGCGGACATTCTCATTTTTATCAGTAGAAGATAGATTAGAAGATAGATTATATCAGTAGAAGATAGATCCGGACTATCCCCACCCTATTGGCCTTCAGGAAAGCTGTGAAAACCTGGCTTTTCCAGCAAGACTGGGCCTAATAGATGTAGGCCCATGATCGTGTAAATGATTGAGTGTTTTTAATGTTTTTATTGTGTTTTTAGCCATGTGTTTAAATTGTTTTATATTAATATTGTTAATATTGTTTATATTGCTGTTAGCTGCTCAGAGTCCCTGCTGAGTTGAGCGGCATACAAATATAAGAAAGAAAGAAAGAAAGAAAGAAAAAAGAAAGAAAGAAAGAAAGAAAGAAAGAAAGAAAGAAAGAAAGAAAGAAAGAAAGAATCAAAGAGTTTTAAAAAAGCATTTTTTGCAGGAGATTAGGTTCTTGGAGGTCCACTGAAAACAGAAGTTTAATATGAGTCCCTATCAGCTTTTGATAGTGCTTGGACCTATATTTTATATTATTCTTAGCAAGTCATTTGTTGCAGTGGACAATGTTGATTCTAATATCAGATATTAAGGCACTGGATAAAAAGGCCTTGCCTTTATGAATAGAATTCTAGTGGGTCTATACAGGATTCCTAATAAAACTTCATTCAGCCATTAATATGTCTGGGAAGTCAAAAAAAACTTCAAGACGCTTAGCTGTCCCATGATACTAATTTAACAAAGAGCAGAGTTTCTTTCTGTGCTTTCTTTCTTTCTTTCTTTCTGTATTTCTGGATGCCATCTTGTACTCGCATCAAAACTGTTTTTATCTGTACTTGCAAGGTTATTTTAAGTTGCTGGGTGGGGGCAGGAGCTACAGTAACTCACCGCCTGAGAAGTAATAGCTTGACCTACGCTGAGTCAGTCCTGATCAAAGGTGACTTGAACCCATGGCCTCTCATTTTCACAGAGAGAGACTGATAAAGGACAAAAGGGAGAGTGATGGAAGCAATTGCACTGGCCATTTGTGACTTACTTTTATTGAACAGAAAGAACCAGGGGAAATGACAGGAAAGAGAGAGGATAGATCTCATTTACTCTGACAAAGAAAAAAACACACACAAGAAAATGTAGTTCACATTGCCCACATTTCTCTACTATTATACAGCAAGTGTAGTGTTTTCCTTTTCCTTGGTTTGATGAAAGCCTGCTCTATAGTAAATTGAATCTCAGTTATGGAACTAATGTAATAAAATATAGAAGAAAGCAACTACCTGTTAGAAACCAACACAATCACAGCCACTAAACATTAAATTACAACTCCCTCGGGAGTTGGGCGGCATACAAATCTATTAAATAAATAAATAAATAAATAAATTGTCTCTCCAGATGCTTGACAATTGTCCCTCCTGCATGCAGACCACAGAAAGGCTCTGTTGGGTCTGTAGTGAGATTGCGTAGTGGTAAAATCCTGTTTGCCTCCTAGATTAACCCCCCCTTCCCCAACACACACGTATCAGCATTTGAAGGGGAAATATCAGTTGTTTTCTTGGATGTGATCCATCGTTTGTTCTTTTTGCTGTTTAGGGCTCACTATGATGACACTGCTACCTACACTGCAGTGGCAACAAATGTTCACGGACAAGCCTCAACCAATGCCGCTGTGATTGTGAGAAGTGAGTAAAGCCACATGATGATGTGAAACAGATACAAATGCGGGGATATACTTGAATGACTTGGTTCACAATGTTGTCGCTTTCTTCTAGGATACAGAGGGGATGAAGAACCGTACCCTGTTGGGATATTTCCCTATCGCTGTAAGTTCTCCTTGTAGTTCAAAGCAATTCTAGACCTGTCATAAGCCTCAAAAATGTTCCTCCCTCTAGAATCCCAATAAAAGACGACCAGAAAAGTTTACTACAATATTATGCTCAATTCAAGGTGTTGGTTTTAACCTAGAAACTCAAACCAGTGGATCAGAAGCATTTGATCTGTTGTTAAGTTGCACTCTGCTTTCAGTTTAAGATGGGTCTCTCTGCTGAATAGAGGCTCTTTCTAAATAATGTCTATAAGGATTAAGAGCAGGAACATCTTATCCACTTGACTTTATTTTTTATGCTAAACCTTTTCCCAATTCTGAAAAAGGGTCTTGTGAACCCCCAAACCACTTATTTTTAAGCACTTAAAAGCAAGTCTTACATTTAATTAAAAAGCAAGCATACTGTCTTTAGAATCTTATCTATCCATCTCTCTCTTTCTCTCTCCCCCCTCTCATCCATTCACCCACCAATATAGAGAAAAAGAGAGTCTAGAGTTTCTAATATTTATTTGTAGCTATTGTGATATTACTTCAAAAGGAAATATGCATATTTAATGCATTTTAATCTCTGGCTTCAAACTTGAAAAAGAGAGATGGCATTTTTACACACCAATAATCTTTAAAATGGCACATATTAGGCACATGTAAATTTTTTGGTTTCCTGAGTTCATTGTTCTAACCCTGGCTGTGGGGTCATTGGTGCTCTCTGTGCTTGGTTGTTTTCTTGCAGACATTTTATTACCCATCTAGGTAACATCTTTTAAGCCAGGCTTTGTGCATGTCCCTTTGAAACTCCAAGCATATCTGACATAGTCTTCAGAGGGACAGAAATCTCTTTAGACTAGATAGGTAAAGATATTTTCCAGGAGCTTATAGAAAAGCTTGACTCCTAATGCTAACCTATCTAGCCTATTGAATCCAAAGTTTGGAAATAGAGAACAAGCAATAATCATAATAAAAATAAAAATGACTATCCATCATTCCAGCTCAGGCCCAGAATAAAAATCTCCTTTCAAAAATCTTGAAAGATTTTAAAAAAACGAGGACTGTTTTTTAGCATTAACTTCATCCCATCTTTCCCACAATGTAGCAGAACCTGGCCAAGTATATAGAGTAGAAGACTGGAATTATTGAACTATGTAGTTACATCAGCTACCCAGGTGTCCAGGAGTGCTATGGTAATTGTGTTGTGGCTTGGTAATTCCTGCTGCCATCACCAATTTTCCAGGTTTTTCTCCTAACCCTGGAATTAAGGCTCTCATGCCTACCGCTGGCTTTCTGGCAATAAAAAGGTAAATGAATGAATGAAAATAATTTCTGTAATGCAACCTCTTGGCTACGTAACTTAGAGGTCTCTAGGTACATAACCCTTCCTTTGGAGATAATCAATCTCACAAGAGATAAAGTAAATCAAGAGTTATTGTTTAAAAGAAGAAGAAATAAAATTTCAAAACAATGAAACATTAACTGCCCCAAATACCCAATTCTAGTATGAAGAAGACTAATTACAAAGCTATTCAGATTATAGAAAAACAGCAAGTTGATTAAAATAAAATTTGCAAAAAGAAGTGTTTCTGGTAGATCACAAGTCTAATACACTCGTCTAATACAAATATCTAGTACTAACTTGAAAGAAAATGATTAGGCAGAGAATGTCAAATTAATATTATAGATCACAATAGATTTAAAGGGAAGAGAATGTCTTCATCCATATCCTATTTATGCTATAAGGCTGACATAAAACCCAAGTTCTTAATCTATGCAGAGAAATGGAAACAATCTGTATCACAAATACAAAAAAGGAAAAAAAACTAACACAAATTCCTGCTAGAATTTAATACTATTTCCCCCCAGAAATAATACAATTTGAAGCATCTATTCTTCTGTTTTAACTTTGATGCCCACCCAACTTCCAGTATTGGATGGGCATCAGGAGGAGGAGTCCAGTAAATTAATTTTCAGTTTTCTGTACCCCTTTGCTGCCATCTAATGGTCAATTTTTGCAGTTCAGATGTGTGCACTTATCTTCCTTTTTTTCATGCTTTATAACAAGAGGAAGAGAGTGGTCAGCACAATTCCCAGAGAAACAGCTAAGCCCTCTGAGGGCTCTGCTTTCATATGAAATCAAAATCACGTCAAGTATTAGTGTCACTTTATAAAGTCTTAGTAAGACTGCACCTGGAATACTGGATCCAGTTTTGGTCACCACATTACAAAAAAGATGTAGAGACTTTGGAAAAATGCAAAGAAGAGCAACTAAAATGATTAAAGGCCTGGAGACTAAAACATATGAAGAACAGTTGCAGGATTTGGGTTTGGCCAGTCTAGAGAAAAGAAAGTCTAGGGGGGACATGATAGCAGTATTCCAGTATTTGAAAGGCTGCCACAAAGAGGAGGGGGACAATTTATTCTCCAAAGCACCAGAGGGCAGTACAAGAAACAATGGATGGATACTAAACAAGGAGAGAAGCAACCTGGAATTAAGGGGAAACTTCCTAACAGTGACCACAATTAACCAGTGGAACAGCTTGCCTTCAGAAGTTGTGGGTGCTTCATCACTGGAGGTTTTTAAGAAGAGACTGAACAGTCACTTGTCTGAAATGGTATAGGGTCTCCTGTTTGAGCAGGGGGCTGGAGTAGAAGACCTCCAAGGTCCCTTCCAGCTCTATTCTGATTGATATTCCTACAGTAGTGAAGTGTCAGTAGTGTCCTAGCAGCAGCAGCTGTTTTCACGCATGCTCCTTCTTCTGCACCACATTTCTGCTACAGGTATTTTGGGGACCTTCATTTTGAGTAACCATAGGAGGCTGCAAAAATCCAGATGATCTAAAACACAGCAGGAACAGTATTTAAACAGTCCAACTGCTTGCTCTCATCTAGATATTTGCAATCCAGCTACACTAGTACCAGGGCCATGTAATCTGGTTGCTGAAGGCTTGGAAATGAGTGATCTGTTAGGAGGAATATGGCAAGCCCTATATGTTTATGGTTGCTTTTACTGCCTTGAATATTATTTTGCCACTGGCTTTGAAAGGAAAAGGAGGAGGAGGAGGTCTATTTTCAGCTTTATAGCCAATGCATTAATCTTGACTCCCATTGTTTCACTTCAAAGACACCTAAACATATCAAGGCATGTTGATAGATATTAAATAATTTCTAAGGTTCATCTCAACAATTGTCTTTTCAATTAAACCTCATTCTTGTTTGCTTCCAGTGCCACTGCCAGATGAAATCTGTTTCACACATTTTGAAGTTCAGTTTTTGGAGAGGTTTGGAGTCACCTTTGGGACGGAGGGGGAAACACTTACTTTAAGGTGTAACATCTTGGTCACACCAGAACTGAAGCGTCTTCATCCTCGGGTTGAATGGTATAGAGATGGTAAGAACCTTAATTATTAATGTGATTTGCAGAGCTTCCTTTACATTTCTGAATTTTCCAAGGATTGCTGAAATTCGTGACAACTTTCCATGAGCTCTGCATCCCAAATACAATAGTTGTCACTTAACCAAATGGGTTTTTTATATTTCTTAAACAGTTCTGCATATTTCGTTCAGTATGACTGGAATATGCCTACAGAGCTCAGAACCTAAAATTTAAGGCTCATTGATTAAGGGGTATCTAAGCAAAACAGTTGCTGAGGATCAAAACCCCTACCTCCACAAAAGACCTAACACTGGCTTGAAGTCATTTCTTTTGCCTCTTTCCAGTTTTAATGTGATATATATTGCAGTTAGCGAATTTTATTGGAAAGGATCAAAAGCATGTAAAGAAATAATTCTTGATTCTGACTACAGTTGAAACCAAACCAAACATATTTAATCCTGTTGACTTTAGTGAGAAAAAACCAAGTGGTTTATTCTGTATCTGTTAATCAATAGATTTTGGAAGGTTTTAATGTTGGCTGAAACAGGTGCTTGACAAAATTTTTTGTGACATGGCTTCAATGGAGTCCACCAAATATACAAATTGTAAAGTTTCAGATTAGATAACATTGATACAGATTAGTGGATCTTTCACAGTGTCTGAGGACTACACCAAACAGTGTAGTACAGTATATTGCTGTACGCCGCCCTGAGTCCCTCGGGAGTAGGGCGGCATATAAGAACCAATAAATAAATAAATAAATAAATAAATAAATAAATAAATAAATAATAAATAAACATTACAAAACTAGCCTACAGGTACACATGATATTAGAAATAGCATCAATCTGAAACATGATAGCTTCTTCCCAATATATTTGCTCTAAAATGGCTGATTTGGAGATTCCAGTGCAGAATACATCTTTATCGTTGCTATCTTATTAATATGTACTGAAGTGCAACCTGTCTTCCAGATGTGCTAATCAAAGAATCCAAGTGGACAAAACCCTACTTTGGTGAAGGACAAGCAGCACTGTCTTTCTCTCATTTGCACAAAGATGACGAAGGCTTGTACACCCTGCGCATAATTTCCAGAGGCGGAGTGCATGAATATACTGCATTTATGTTTGTCAGAGGTATGACAGCCTTGCTATTCAAGAGCTGATCCTGCTTGATTCTTTTTGAGAGATGATCAGAAGGGGTAGGGAGTAGGGAATTTTTGGCTTTCCAAAAAGGTTGAATCTGTTCCTTTGAAATGCTGCTTGCAAAATTGTTTTGGTGATTGTAAAATGGACAGGAAAAACTTGATGTGGTCAACTTAAAGAGGGCATTCATGGTTAGCATTTATTTTGTCATATTTGTATCACGAGAAAGAAAAGGAGAATCCTTGTCTTTCTGGTTTGACAAAAAAAAAAAGGAAATGACTATATAAGATGGAACGAGGGTTGTAATTTGATCTCATCCTGACATGGACAAGTCCCTAACGAATCTGGGATGGATTACCCCAATCCTTAAGGCCAGAAGTGCAGCTAGAACACCATCTTCCTATACACCCTTTTAGACTGAGCTAAATATCTCAGCAGATGAGAATGCTATAGAGGTGAATTGATTTATATTCCATGACATTTTGGCTCTGCTGATAAGCTCACCATCTTGTAAACAAGTCTAGTTGGTTTCAGTGGAATTTACTGAAACTCACTGACTGACACAGAGTGGCTTGCATGATATTTGCAAGCTTTCCATGCTGTACCATTTGTTTTTGCGTGGGTGTATGGTAGGACCGTATTTTTTTTCATTTCTCGCTCTGCCTGAAGCACCAAAGTTCTCAGTGAAAAAGCTCAGCAGTTCTTGTTCCTACTTTCCCTGGAGCTATGCTGTCTTTCTTTGCAATATTGCTCCGTGCTCTTCAACAACAGGAAGAAACCAACCTCAGGAGAATAAAGATGGTATCGGGAGAATTGAGCCAGGGAAACCAGAGAAAGCTAAAGTTGCCCACTGTTAACTTCAGTCAAATGTTTGGTAACACAACTCCTAAAATATCTTGCTATTAGATCTATTGGCCTGGGTTAATGGGAGTTGGAATCCAAAATATCTGAAAAGGATTAGTGTGCTAATTTCATATATCCATCCATTAATCCTTAGACTATTGGTATGTGAGGCCAATATGAGTTGTGAAAATGCTTTCATGTTATGGACATGCAATATGGAAAGTGGTGGATATGGAGGCCCATCTCCTGGTATACGTAGGTTCCTCTTTATGATAGTATTACTGTTTTAATGTTCTGTATTAGCAACCTTTTTGATTCAGCTGAATAATTCAGACTGAACCTTCAGCAAATTTAATTTACATAAAAAGCCATTGAGAATTTCAGAGTAAAGTCTGAATTGGGATATAACATCTTTTTAAAATGTCCTCCTGCTTATTTACATAAAGGAATCTTCAGGTTTTGTTAAGGAAGTAAGAAGATGCCTCACTGAATATTTTTAAAGGGCATGTCCTTATATAGTTACTTTTGTCTCATCTGCAACCCACCATGGAGATAGTAACATTTAACCATTCCAATTTGCAAGTCTCTTGCAAATTTTCAGCAACAATTACTATTTTTTAAAAAAACTTCACATGCTCCCTGTCCCTATTTTCACCCTATACCTCAAAAGGAACAACTTAGTCAAGAAAGATACTCAAACGACTTCTGACAATTAGGAGGATAGAAGGTTAATTTAGGATGGAGTTTTCACTATACTCTGTAACCATCTTTTCAGCAATCCTCCATTTTGGTCTCTTTTTTGACATGGATATGGAGTTGTTTCAGAATACCACTGCTTTTGGAACAGAACTGTTCCAGAATTCTATTTCAGAATAATGTTATTCCATACATATAACCTAGAGCAAGATTTGATAGATGACTAAATTCACTGATGTAGCCATTGGTTAAAACTCACCGACTTTCCATTCCCCCAAAGCCCGGCCTTTCCTTTATAAAGGAAAATTCTTGATGAATGTTTTTCCTGAGAACCTGTGATGTTTGGTGGAAGGGAAAATTCAGTCTGGGGTATCCCCCAATCATTTCCCCTAACATGACTCGCACTAAAACAGTAAGGACAGCATCATTCTGTGTCTTTATTATTAAAACTGAATAGGGATCAGCAATGAAGACAGTGAGGGGTCTTTGGTGCTCTCTGAGCTTGGTTGTTTTCTTGCAGACATTTCATTACTCAAACTAGGTAACATCATCAATGCTAGTAAGGCATGGGGTTTGCTCTTAATTTAAAGTCTAGTGGCTTGCCCTGTCAGTGTTGGTGAGAGTGGTCTTCTAAGATTCATCTGGATTGTTTGGACAAATTGGCTGTCAATGGACACATGTACAGTATATAAACAACATCTATACACCAGTAGTGGGTTCTAAAACCCATTGCTACTGGTTCGCGTTCACGTGCATGACACTTCTGCGCATGCGCAGAAGCATCCCGGGCAGGTGGGCGGAACCTCCTGCTGCTGCCGCTACCAGTTCGCAGAACCGGGCCGAACCGGGAGCAATGGCTCTTCCGGCAGACGGGGTGAATAGGAAAATCAGATTCCCCCATGAATGTTGCTTTTATAATGTTTTTTAATTATATTTTTTAATTTCAAACTATGATAATTGTTTTTAAATGCACGTTTCTTATTCATGCTGTACGCTGCCCTGAGTCCCACGGGATTGGGCGGCCTATAAGAGCGTCTATAAATAAATAAATAAATAAATAAAACCCATAGCTGCTACACACTATGCAAAACAAGCCAAAAAAGACCAAAAGACCTTCCCACTAGCAATCAACATGAGCATAGGCTAACACCAAGATCAACACCAGACCAACAATCAAGAAGTAAACAATACCCAATCAAGGAACTGCCAAACAAGCCAAAGTTAAACAGCCCAACCGAAAAGCCTCCCAGACCACTCCCACCAACAACCAACCAAGCTCAGAGAGCACCAAGGACCCCTCATTTCAACCCTGAGCTACAAATATTCCCCTTAATGAAGACAACATAATTAATTAATTATTAATTATAATAATTAATGCTGGTGTGCTTTTCTCCTAGCTCAAGAATGGAAAAAAAAGGGAATTCACTTGATTGTGAGGGAAATTCTACTGTCACCCAGTAGTGTTATTTATGGTGTCATATTTATAACAGCTGAATTATATGAGGGCGATTTTATCTGAGCTTTTATTGGGGTTTTAGATGCTGATGCCCTAGTGATGGGGGCCCCAGGGGCACCAATGGATGTGAGCTGCCATGATGCCAACAGAGATTATGTTATTGTTACTTGGAAACCACCAAATACAACCCACGAAGCTCCAGTGATCGGCTATTTTGTGGACAGGTATATATGGAAGGAATAGCATTTGATTCTTCTATATTTCAGATAAATTACCAGTGCTCAAAGACAGTTTTTGAATTTGATGTAGGTTTTTGCTTTCTGTGGCAAGTTAGTATAATATTGTTCAAGTTTTATTTCAATGGAATTTATGGCCTTTTGTGGTTTTTCAAAACGTTACAAATCTCCAGCTCATCTTTTTTATATATATATATCTAAAGGTCAGTCCTTTTATTCCTCCTAGCTTTATTTATTTTTTAAAAACTCATTTGAGTCCTTTATTTTGGTCATTTAAATTTTACCTTGCAAATGACACCACTTAATGTACAATCCTTCACATTCCTGTGAAAACTATAGAACCTGAATTGTATTTTTAAAAATAAATTTACATGTACTGTTTGATTTTAGACATTTTTATTAGAATATACATTTTGGTAAAGTTTTTGTTTTGCTCTTGAATTATCTATCATAAAGCAAAGTTTTAACATATACAATTCTTATCTAACACATCAGATTTACCCCCGTTTCAGGTCTTTCTTTTATTTTTTTCTGAGAAAATATAGTCACTGTAATTATCCATTAATAATTAATAATAATTAATAATAATTAGGCATGATCAGCACTACACATCCTTCTCTGCAAGTTGCTACCTGGTGATCACAATTGCCAAGTGAATCATTTAGTTCCTTACTTCTTGGCTTCCTACTTGTTAGGTTAATATGTTAATTTCCCTTTTTGTTAGGTGATAGTGGGATTATTTTATCGTATTTTATTTATTTTATTTTTATCCTGTCTTTATTATTATTATTATTTTAAATAACTCAAGGAGGCGAACATACCTAGTACTCCTTCCTTCTCCTATTTTTCCCACAACAACAACTCTGTGAGGCTGGCTTGGGCTGAGAAAAAGCAATTGGCCCAAGATCACCCAAGTTGGCTTCCATCCTTAAGGCTGGACTCACTGTCTCCTGGTTCCTAAGCCAGCATGTTAACCACTAGACCATAGTGGTTCTCCTGATCTTATTTACCCCCCAATGACTGATGTCCAATCTTTATTAACTTCACTTCCTGAATGTGTATTCAGTGAACCTGCTAAAGATATGTGCGAGGAGCTTTTCACATGCTTTGTCCATTCCACATAATCCTATATGTCAAATATTCCCGAGTCACATTCACTTCCTGGAAAATATGCCATGTTCAACTTATATAACAGTGGTCCTGCTGTTCGGGTCAAGGACCAACTTAGTTTAACATTTTGCCAAATGCCTGAAGGGGACTTGCAAGTGGGGGACGGAAACATTCCCCTCTCTTGCCATTGCTGCCCTGCTATTATTATTTCAAGGCACACAATCCTCTACTTTGCGTCTCAAAACTACCAGCCCTTGATGGATCTGTCATCCATTAAGTTATCCAATTCTGCTTTAAAGCTATTTATGAGAGTGCCTGGGCTAGTTTGGGTTGGTGGTTAAAGCACCAGTCTGGAAATATGGATACCTTGTTTTTAGCTCCATCTTAGGCACAAAGCCAGTTGGGTAACCTTGGGCCAATCATTCTTCTCAGCCCTAAAAAGGAGGCAAGGACAAACCACTTTTGAACTCTTGCCAAGAAAATTTCAGGGGCTTGAAGGAGGTGCATCAGATGCACAGGAGCCCTGGTAGCTCAGTGGTTAGAATGCAGTATTGCAGGTTAACTCTGCTCACTGCCAGAAATGTGATCCTGACCAGCTCAAGATTGACTAAGCTTTCCATCCTTTCGAGGTCAGTAAAATGAGGACACAGATTGTTGGGGGCAATAAGCTGACTCTGTAAACCATTTTAAGAAGGGCTGTAAAGCACTATGAAGTGGTATATAAGTCTAACTGTTATTGCTATCCAAAGCAATAGTCACTGGCTTCAAAACGACAGGGTTGTGTATATAAAAAGGAGAAGGACCACAACTGCTTGGTTGTACCTACTGTTTGGAAGCCAATTAACATCATTGTGGTTGCCCATCTTCATGAGCTATCCATAACAATTTCCTTTTTCCTCACTGTATACATATGAAGTTATAATATTTTATCCTAATGCCTATTATTTTATACTTACTTCATTTCAACTATATTTGGCATCTGATTCACCAGTCAGCCAGTGTAAAGAAGTCATTCTCACAGCTCAAGCGGATTGTTAGAAAAACTTGAAAATGAATTTTTCCTTTCCATCTTTCTGCTATTTGCAGATGTGAAGTGGGTACCGAAAACTGGGTGCAATGCAATGATGCTCCTGTAAAAATATGCAAATATCCAGTGACCGGCTTGTTGGAAGGACGTTCCTACATTTTCCGAGTGAGGGCCGTCAACCAGGCAGGGATCAGTCGGCCTTCAAGATCCTCTGATGCCGTAGCAGCTCTTGACCCCGTGGACCTGGAGAGGTCACAGAGTAAGAAAAAAGAATTGCCATATTTCTTCAGGGGAAATTATAAGCAGACTTATATAAAAGAGGAATCTTGCTGCTAAATGAGTAGGGCATGTTAAATTTCGTTTCTGAGCTGGCCATAAATCAGGCTTGCAGGCAGCTTACTTATGGCTACTTAAAGTGTTATGATTTCAGCCCATGTATGCTTGTATGACAATTTGTATGTATCATCATCATCATCATCATCATCATCATCATCATCATCATCATCATCATCATTTTATCCATTGTCTACCCACTGCAGGATGAAGGCCTCTTCCACATGTTTCCATGTCTTAATATAAGACCCTGTCTTATATTTTTTTGAACCCTGAAATAAGCCCTTGGCCTTATTGCCATGCACTCAAAAGCCTGATTGGGCTTATTCTTAGGGGATGTCTTATTTTGGGGGAAACAGGGTATGTATGGAGAGAGAGAGAGAGAGAGGGAGGGAGGGAGGGAGGGAGGGAGGGAGGGAGGGAGATGTGGCGGTCCCCATTGTTGAACTATTATGGCTAATAACTTTTAACAGTTGTCCCGCACTCTGTATACAGGAAGTCCTCAACTTATAGCCATTAGTTTAGTGACTGTTTGAAGTTACAACAGCACTGAAAAAAAAGTGACTTATGACCATTTTTTACAGTTAGCGACCATTGCAGCATCTCCATGGTCATGTGATCAAAATTCAGGATTTGCCAACTGGCATGTATTCATGACAGTTGCAATGTCCTGAGGGTCATGCAATCACTATTTGTAACCTTCCCAGGCCTCCGACAAGCAAAGTCAATGGGTCATTAAGCCAGATTCACTTAATGACCCCATGATTGACTTAACAATGACAGTGACTTGTTTAACAACTGTGGCAAAAAAAAGTTGGTAAAATAGGGCATAATTTGCTTACCAGTGGAAATTTTGAGTTCAATTGGGGCCATAAGTCGAGGATTACCTGCAGTGGTCCAGCTCTTTGATATGTAAATATGTATGGAAAAGATTCTACTGATACATTATATTATGCCTCACACATGCTTCATTTTTGTCCTGAGTGACAAGGAGCTCTGGTCAGATGATGAATTTGTTCAGAATAAAAAGGTGAGCTTTTAAGAGTTTGTTCACCTTTAGCATCATCTGAATTAACAACCTCAGATGGTAGAGCTATCAACATCTAACTTTGCCTAATGTTGCTAATAGAAAAACCCATGATAGCTGAGAAGCAATCAAATACTACAAAGAAGATGATTCAATGTAATTTTCAGAAGGCGTTCTATTAGTACAGAAACTTAAATATAAACAATGTTTTCCCCCCCCACCTTCAGCTATTCACATGGAAGGAGGCAGGGACATTATCCTCCATTATGACGACTTTGAAGGTACGTGACTTCTACAGCGGCAAGATAATAGACATACCCACAGTACTTCATGACTGTTACGAAAACTTTCGTCTTCCGGCTGACATTCAAATTTCTTTTTCTGGCTAGACTCCTTTCTTTATGCATTTAATATGGAGTTAAACATGTGCATTTCTCTTGTTGCCTACATGAGGAATTTAGTTAGGAGGAGAACCCGAGAACTAAGTTAATACATTCTTGAGTGATTATTGTTTTGAGTATCGGGAAATTCCATTTTTATTTTGTGCATGTAAGCATTCTGCATGTTTGCATTATTAGGATATCCCGGTATTGCTACTTTAATTTTTCTGGTTTTCCACCAGAATCTTAAGAACTGCAATTTGTTGAAGCGCTTTAGAGTTTAAGGCACAATAAATCATACCTGCTGATGCAGTTTAAGGCCACAGTGTAAATATATTTTAACATTTGTCTTCCCAGAGCAGAAACACCTTTTTTTTTTGCTCTTTTGAATATGGAACGTAGAGAGCCAGAAAAGTCTAGTTAATCAGCACGGGGTTTATTTTCTTCCAAATTCAAATTGCAATCCAAAATGTATAGGTAAAATGTGTTAAAATGCAAAGCGATATTTCTCTCGGTGCCTAGAGAATGCTCGGTGATAATAGTTAAAGCAAATCAAGTCACAAGTTGTATTTATTTTTTCCTCCTTTTGTGGTGCGCTGTTTTGCCTACCAAATATCTCGGGGCTCAGCTTTAGAAAGAAAACAGGTGTGGAGATGCCTACAAGAGTGGCCCCAGTAGTGACAGTATTAAAAAAAGTGCTGGGGATTTTCTCTGACTAGGACTAATATTAAACCAGCTCAGGCAAGCTGAGCCATTCCAGATGGATCTTAAAACTCCCATCCTCTCTTTGAACTGTTGATCTTTGATGAGAAATGGAGAGCAGCCACAGTTGTTACAAGAAAATGATAATTCATTCCTGTGCCATATATTACCCCGATTCTCATTGTCATTCCTAAACTAGGAGAGGTTTCTACATCACACCCCCCCTTTTTTTTTGCCGGTATGATTTTATATATTTAATTGCTGTGATCCTTCATGCAAATTTTTTTTCCTTGCTCATTTTTCAGAGGCAGAAACTCTCGGGCTCCACACTTTGATCAACCTGTCTCCTATTTGCATGAAGCACAAAGACTTTATCAGGGCATTTAGTACCGCACATGAAAGCGATTCAAATATGATCAAAGTGAAACAAAAATCGTAGGAGATGAATGCAATATTTCCTCCTCCCCCCCTTCAATTTCTTTCTTTTTTTTTTTTTAAAGCCAGCTGTAAAAAATAACTGCTACTCGTGTCTTGCTCGGTTTTCACAAACTGGAAACAAATTAGCTTTGATAAATCACAAAGCTGATGTAGAGCCCTTAATAGCTGAGCAATGCGCTCTAATGAGATATTTTGGAAAGACAACTCTTTGCTTGGGAGATTAATCTGGCGCTCAACAGTTATTGAGTGTATTACTCTTCTAGGTGATGTTAAACTCCCCGAACCTCCCACCAACGTGCATGCTTCAGAAACCAGCAGAACATACGTCGTTCTCAGTTGGGACCCAACTGTTCCTCGTGGCAGAGACCCACTGTCATATTTCATCGAGAAGGTACCATGATTTAGAGTGGCATTTGGCTGGATGGCATTTCAGGACCACATCCTTCTTCATCCAGATTCGGTCACAGTTTTGTTCCATATAGTATCAACCTTGTGAACTCTCAAGCTTCCTTTTTCCAATATGTATTTAGCATGGGCAGTGATTTATACATACATACATACATACATATATACATACATACATACATATATATATATATATATATGTGTGTGTGTGTGTGTGTGTGTATGTACACACACACACACACACACACACACACACACACACACACACACACAGGATTTTTCGGAGTTTAAGACGCACCCTTTTCTCCCCTAAAAGAGGCTGAAAATTTGGGTGCGCCTCATACTCCAAATGTAGCTTTTTCGAAGCTTTCCCCCCCCCAGCCCTAACGAGATGCTAACGATCTTCCCAACTCTTCCTGGCTTCTTTTCATTGCTATTCCCCCTGGAAAAGGTTTTTTCAGCCCTATCGAGGTGCTAACGATCTTCCCAGCTTGCAGGATTTTTTAATTGCTACTCCGAAGAAGTGTTTTTCCAGCCCTAAGTCTTTGCAGGCTTGTTTTCATTGCTATTCCCTCCAAAAAATTTTTCCCAGCCCTAATCAGGGGATAAAATAATGTGCTGAAGCTGACCAGACTAAGGACGCTAGCCAGATGAATACCTGGTAGGTAGATTTCTCCCCTTATTTTCCTCCCCCAAAACTAAGGTGCATCTTATACTCCGGTGAGTCTTATACTCCGAAAAATATGGTACATACATACATACATACACAATATATGTGTATGTGTGTGCCCTGTTTCCCTGAAAATAAGACCTCTCCAAAAAATAACACCTAGCATGTTTTTTACATGTGCACCTAACATAAGCCCTTTCCCCAAAATAAGCCCTACTTAAGAGCCTATGCAGCTGGCCACCCGCCCATTCCATCTGGTTGCTCGTGGTGCCATGGCCATGAGGTGAGGTGAGGCAGGGTGGTGGTGGAACTGCTCCACGCGCTCCACACCGGCTTATTTCAGGGCCACCACAACCAGGCCATCTCCCCCCGACAACTGCCTCACAGCGGCAGCACCGGCACCCTAATGTGCAGCAGCAGCCCATGTGGGGTGGCCCACTACTTCTGCTTGCTCGCAGCCACAACATTGCAGGAGGCTGAGCAGTGTGTTGGTGCTGCAACCGCGAGGCAGGTGTCGGGGCATGGATGGCGGGAACCCTGAGGTAAGCTGGTACAGGGTGCAGGGTTCAGGGTGGGTGGGGCAGCTGCACCCCTCCCCCAACTCACCTCATGGTCATGACACTGTTGTGTCACTTGGCCTCCTGTTCTCCTGTGAGCAAGCAGAAGAAGTGAGCATCCCGTACATGGGAAAAAATAAGACACCCCCCAAAATAAGCCCTAGTGCTTATTTCGGGGCCCAAAAGAAAAGGAGATCCAGTCTTATTTTCAGGGAAACATGGGTATTTATATGTATGGGTGTAGGTGTGTGTGTGTGTGTGTGTGTGTGTGTGTGTGTGTGTGTGTGTGTGTATAGTATTTGTGTGTTATGTATCTCTACATTTTTGAGAGTGGGTGACAAAATTTCATTTTTAACATGTGCCAGTGTGCCTACAGTAAAAAAATGACAATACAGTTAATTTATCCATTTCAAATAATGTGCCCAGTAGCAGAATGATAAAAATACGAACATTAGCAGAATAACAGAGTTATTGGAGGTTTTCTAATCCGGGGGTGTCCAAATTTTGCAACTTTAAGAGTTGTGGACGTCAACTCCCTGAATTCCTTAGCTAGTCATGTTGGCTGGGGAATTCTGGAAGCTGAAGTCCACAAAGTTGCCAAGTTGGGAGACCCCTGTTCTAGTGCAACCCCTTGCTCAAGCAGGAGACCCTATACCATTTCAGTCAAATAGCTGTCCAATCTCTTGAAATAGGTATGATTGATTCCAGACAAAAAGTGCTTTAGTTACATTTATTTAAATGATACTGAAATTGAGGATTGGGGGAAAAGTTATTTTTTTGTAGTGGGGAACATTGAATAGCTAAGACTTGTAGGAATAGCATAGAGGCAGAAGTAGTTTAGCCTTCTACAAAAAGTCTGGGCATGTGTGGAGCTACCCAAAGCAGATAGTAAAGACTGATACTTGCTCTGATCTTACCATCCCCAAATAGATAAATTAGTGTAACCCCATACACTTAGAGGGGTGCAGATTCAGAAAAAATATCTTTTGATGCATCTATCTGAGACAGAGTTCCAATGCAGCTTTTATTTCTGGAAAAATATGCTCAGGATTGGCCTTGAATGAACTAATGACATCCTTTAGAACAGCAGTCCCCAACCTTTCCAGCTTGTCAGCCCGGCAGGGTGTGGGATAGAGACGGGATGTTTCTGTGCGAGTGGCAGGCACACCCGTGAGTGTGTGCAGCTCCATTTGCAAAAACGGCGGGAACTTGCACCACCACTCACACAAATGGAGCTTCATGTGTGAGCACAAGCACCTACCAATCCTGCAAATGGAGATGTGCGTGAAACACATGCTCACCCGCCAAACAGGCCAAAGGGACTCCAGGTCTAGAACAATGCTGTGTCAACTTTGGCCACTTTAAAATGTGTGAACTTCAACTTCCAGAAAGCTGGCTGGGGAATTCTGGGAATGGAAGTCCACCCATCTTAAAGTGGTCAAGGTTGAGTATCACTAATCTAGAATAGCTGGGCTGACAAAAATCATATAATGACCAGAATTGAGCAAGACTCACAATATATTTATTTTTCAGATTGCTCTAAATCAGCGGTTCTCAACCTGTGGGTCGCGATCCCTTTGGGGGTCGAACGACCCTTTCACAGGGGTCGCCTAAGACCATCGGAAAACACATATTTCCGATGGTCTTAGGAACCGAGATACCACTCCTCTATTTGTCTCCAGGCGGGTCCACCCACATGCAAATAGACTACTGCAAAAAAAAATATCTGTACCATGGGAACTTCTGAGCATGCGCAGAAGCTGAATTTCCGGCACTGCACATGCGTCGCCATCTTGTTTTCACCTTTTTTTTGCAATTTTTTTTTTAAAAATCAGCACTGCGCATGCGTGCGCGCATGCGCAAAGCGCACACACACCCATGAGGTGCGGCCACGCAGCGCAGGAGGAAGCGAACCGGCAGCGAGGTAAGTTAGAACCCACCCCTGAGTTTCCTAATAATTTTATTATTTTATGGTTGGGGGTCACCACAACATGAGGAACTGTATTAAAGGGTCGTGGCATTAGGAAGGTTGAGAACCACTGCTCTAAATGGTATCAAAACTGTCAGAAATCAAAATCCCTGTTTGAATAAAATCCATTTCATATTTGTATAAAGGGGAGGAATTTATTGTTTTAACTGACTAAAGTCAAACACAGTCACCAACCAGAACAAGCAAATCCATGTGCCTCTGTATCACGTCTGACAGATTAGCTAAGAAACAGAAGATTGTGTAACTATTGTTCATTAATTCAAGTACTTTTAATTCAAGTACTTTGATGACATTTGCAGCTCTGTACATGCGGTAATGATCCTGTTCTTTTCTTTACAGTCTGTTGTTGGCAGTGGGACTTGGCAGAGGGTCAATGCTCAAGTGCCAGTCCGATCCCCTCGTTATGCAGTATTTGATCTTGCGGAAGGGAAATCCTATGTTTTCCGAGTTTTGTCAGCCAACAAGCATGGGATTAGTGATCCTTCTGAAATAACACCACCTATTCAAGCAAAAGAGGCCATTGGTGAGGAATGTTCCATGTTGGATTAGGGCTAGGGTGACTCAGGAACAAATCTCTGTCTCCAGCTATGGAAGCCTGCCTGAACTTGGGCCAGTCGCCCACCTTCAGCATTGCTCAATTTTCAGGACTATTATTGCAGGGGAAACATTGAAGGGAAATGTTATTTGCAAGGCTGTCTGTAGACATGTTGGCACCCTAGACAAAGTCATAAACTGGCCACCCCCTATGATTTGACTCATCCTCCCATTTTGGTAGCAATTTCAAAAAAGTGCTCTCTTGTTCCTTTTTTTTTTTTGAGTTTTTGAGTTTTACAATTTTCAGGTTTGGAAAATAGTTTTATTTTTTCTTTTCTCAGACATTTCCACCCTATTGCACAGTAAGTAACAGACTAAGAGTGTGGGAAGGGACCTTGGAGGTCGTCTAGTTCAACCCCCTGGGTCAAGCAGGAAACCATTTACCATTTCAGACAAATGGTTGTTAAAATTACACCCGTGCCCATTTTTATCTTATGGTAACAACTCTGTGAAATTGTATTTAACCCTCGAGCAGGCACGTTGGCTCATGGGGGTCTTCTACTACTACTTGGTTGTTTATTTATTTATTTATTTATTCGGCTTTCTTATATGCCGCCCAACTCCCGAAGGACTCAGGGCGGCGTACAGCATAGGAAAATACAAGAAACCAATAAACAAAATTTAAAAACATAATATAAAAATTAAAAATGCAATATAAAAACAACCATGTAACAACCAAGCATACCCGGGGGAGAGTTCAGCTGGAGTTAAGCTCTGCCCCCTGCCTGCAGGAAAAGCCACGTCTTAACGGCTTTTCGGAAGGCCAGCAGGGTGGGAATGGTTCGGGTCTCTGGAGGAAGTTGGTTCCAGAGCGCGGGGCCTGCCACAGAGAAGGCCCTCCCCCTAGGACCCGCCAGCCGGCATTGCTTAGCCGATGGGACCTGGAGGAGGCCAACTCTGTGGGCCCTAACCGGTCGAAGGGAAGTATGAGGCAGAATGCGGTCCCGGAGATAACCCGGCCCTAAGCCATGAAGGGCTTTAAAGATGGTGATCAACACCTTGAATTGGACCCGGAGACAAATGGGTAACCAATGCAGCTGGCGGAGTAAAGGTGTCACGTGGGTGTACCTTGGTACACCCACCACAGCACGCGCAGCCGCATTTTGTACCAGTTGGAGTCTCCGGATACTCTTCAAGGGTAGCCCCATGTAGAGCACATTGCAGTAGTCCAAACGGGAGGTGACAAGGGCGTGAGTGACCGTGAGTAGAGCCTCCTTCTCCAAGTATGGCCGCAACTGGTGCACAAGGCGAACCTGTGCAAAGGCCCCCCTAGCCATAGCAGTAAGATGATGCTCCAATTTTAGCTGTGGATCTAGGAGGACCCCCAAGTTGCGGACCTGGTCCGAGGGAATCAGTTTCGTTCCCTCTAAAACCAAGGAGGGACAGTTGTCGTAGTCCTTAGGAGGCAATACCCAAAGCCACTCAGTCTTGTCGGGGTTGAGTCTGAGTCTGTTCCTCCCCATCCAGATCCTAACGTCGTCCAGGCACCGGCACATTACATCAACTGCCACACTGAAGTCAGACGGGGTGGTGATGTACAGCTGGGTGTCATCAGCGTACTGGTGGTAACGCACCCCATGTTTGCGGATGATCTCACCCAGCGGTTTCATGTAAATGTTAAATAGGATGGGCGAGAGAACCGACCCCTGAGGCACCCCGCATAACAGGGGCCTAGGGGAGGATCTCTGCCCTCCTGTTAACACCGACTGCATCCTATCGGCGAGATAAGAGGAGAACCACCGCAAAACGGTGCCTCCCACTCCCAACTCACCGAGACGATGCAGAAGGATACCATGGTCGATGGTATCGAAAGCCGCTGAGAGGTCAAGTAGCACCAGGATAGAGGAGTTTCCCCCGTCCCGGGCCCGCCAGAGATCATCTATCAGAGCGACCAAGGCAGTTTCTGTACTGTTGTTGTTTTTTTGCTTTTGTTCAATTATGATTTTTGGAAGTCTTCATGATTTTTGGTAGCCCCTTATAATTTGGTGCCTCTAGGCTGGTGCCTACTCATCCTTAGCTTAGAGCAAGCCCTGGTTATTTGAAATCTTGGAAGGAAGGCAGCGTATAAATCTGTCAAATAAATGCAAATATACTTAAAATGTGTGATAGATAGAAAACTCTTGGTGGCCAAGGCCAGACAGCTTGATTGCTTTTGAAAGGAGAAAGAACACAGCTGGGCAAGACAGGGGTATAAAATGCACAGGACCTAATTTTCCAGCTTCTCTTTAGGTTGAAAAAATTATTTCTTAAAAATTTTTATTTTTTAAAAAAACTATTTTTTAAAAAAATTCTTATTTTTTAAAAAAACTCTGAACTTAGTTACTTAAAATGCAGATTTTATATGTTTCCCATTCAAAATGGCTCTAAACAGCCTGATTTTCAGCTAAGTGGGGTCCCAGAAACCACAAAAAAAAGGAGTGGGGTGTATTTCATCCTGAGCCCTCCAGATGCCTAGTTCTTGTATAGAACAAGAAACAATGCTGGGGGAAAAAAAGGCTCTATGAGAATTAATTTAATAATGTGCTTTGCAACATAAAATTGACCAAGAAAGTTTGAGATGACTTGTCAAAGCTCAGAGTAAAAATCATGGCCCTAGTATTTCCTAGAAACTATTGCTTTCCAAAACATTCACATTTGACTTGCTTTGGACTTGTGCTATACAATGGTGTTTCACAGGGACTTTGATTAGCGCATTCTTTCTTTGTGGGAGACATGGGTTTGAGGATTTTAGGGAAGGATACATAAGCTCCAAATGTGTCTCAGACATCAGCACTTTTGAAACCCAAAGGACCCATCCAGCTGCCACTGAAATGGGTATCAGTTGTCATGGAGAAGCTCCATCTTCTCCCTGATCTTTCTTGTGTGCAAACAGAGGCAGATCCCAGTGAATGAGGGAGGAGGAATTTTAATGAGTTTTTCTCCCCAAGGTCAGCCTTGTGAATTTCTCCAAAGGTCACATTTACATAATGTATATCTTAGAGGGATACTGGACTTATTTTCAGCTTGGAAATCCCTAGACCAATTGATAGTTCGGAAACCAAGATCGTTTTTTGAAAATTGCATTCCCCCCCCCTCCACTGTAGAAATGTTTAGACCAATTCAGGAATCTAGTAATGGGAAGGACTTGATAGGTGGACAAAAATGCCAGATCCAGACTAAACATCTGGCTGAAAGTACAACCAACTGTAAAATATTATTATTTTGAATTTGCAGCATGAGGGCATCTTCTAATATTTGCTAGGAAAATCACATGTAGACTTGAGAAAAATTGGTTATATTATTATATTATATTATTTATTTATTTGACTTATACGCTACCTATCTGGTCTGGAGTGACTCTGGGTGGCTTACAAACATATACCAATGTGTTAATTGTTATGAAGAGTATAAGTGTCTTTCTTTGTGCTGTAGTGGTGCCATCAGCCCCTGGACGTGTTGTTGCGACAAGAAACACAAAAACCTCTGTTATTGTGAACTGGGACAAGCCAAAACATGAAGAAGATCTGATCGGCTATTACATTGATTATTCTGTGGTAGGATCAAACCATTGGGAAGCATGTAACCATAAGCCAATCAAGTATAACAGGTAAAAACAATATAATGTGTTTAAAGAATTGCTTGCTCTTCCACATATGCATGTATATATTTTGGTTAATTCTTTCTACAAGCATGGCTGGTGGGGAATTCTGGGAGTTGAAGTTCACTGTTCTTAGAAGTCTGTAGAGATTCTCAGTCATCCAGGTCATGGTTGTGCCAAAGGTGCTTTTTCAGGAAGCAATTGGACTTTCTTGTTTTTTCTTTGAAGATGTTTCACTTCTCATCCAAGAAGCTTCTTCAGCTCTGACAGGATAGTGGGGAATGGAAGGATTTATATTCCTTTCAGACAGCTGATCATTTGCATCCTTTTAGAGGGTTGTTGAAGCACTTGTGGGTTTTTCTGTGTCCTCAAGGTAGCACTAGCACTTAGACTTATACACTGCTTCATAGTTCTTTACAGCCCTCTCTAAGCGGTTTACAGAGTTCAGCATATTGCCCCCAACAATCTGGGTCCTCATTTTACTGACCTCAGAAGGATGGAAGGCTGAGTCAACCTTGAGCCGGTGAGATTTGAACAGCTGTACTGCTGAACTAGCAGTCAGCTGAAGTAGCCTGGAGTGCTGCACTTTAACCACTGCGCCACCTCGGCTCTTAAGGTCACCTGAGTAGTGCTCCTGGTTCCTGTAGTCTGCAATTTTTTCTCAGGAAAATCCATTCCTACTCCCACACCATTCAAAGGGTGTCAATCCCAAATTGTATAGCTAAAAGTCTGTAGAGATTCTCAGTCATCCAGGTCATGGTTGTCCCAAAGATGCTTTTTCAGGAGGCAACTGGACTTTCTTGTTTTTTTCGCTTCTCGTCCAAGAAGCTTCACAGTTCTTAGAGTTGCCCAAGGTTGGACACCTCTGTTCTAGGATGAGGTTAATCCAATGATTTAATGGGCCATCATCGGAGAAACCACAAGATTATGAATTAATAAATAGCACTTTTCTTATATACCGCTTCATAGTGCTTTACAGCCCTCTCTAAGCGGTTTACAGAGTTCAGCATATTGCCCCCAACAATCTGGGTCCTCATTTTACCGACCTCGGAAGGATGGAAGGCTGAGTCAACCTTGAGCCTAGTGAGATTTGAACAGCTGAACTGTTGAACTAGCAGTCAGCCTGCAATGGCTGCATTTAACCACTGCACCACTTCAGCTCTTATAAACTGTAAATAAACAAATAAAACAGCAGAGAACATAGCAGGAGGGCTGCTTAGGAAAGTTTGTGGCTGCTGGTGAGAGGGAGTTGCCAGCTTTGCAGCCAATCAGAGCTGGGCCTCTTACTGGAATGGAATGGATGTTGGGGATCATCTACACCAGGGGTGTCAAACTCGCGGCATCACATTGTCATCACGTGATGTATCGTGACTTTTCCCCTCTTTGCTAAACTGGGGTTGGGCGTGGCCAGTGCATGATGGATCCGGCCGGTGGGCTGTGAGTTTGACACCCCTGATCTACACTAAAGGGTTTAAGACAGCTCAGGTAGGAAAACAGTGAATTTCCTTGAATTAACGCTGGAAAACAAAGGCATTTGCAATGGTGTAGGAGTGGCAGAATGTCCCCACAAAGTGGTGGCCTGTTGTGTTGTGTGAATCTGTCTTCTGTCCCAAAGACAGAAATAAAGCAATCTTCTCTGAAAAAAATGAAGTACAGTTTCTCTGAACCATCCTTTGTCTCTGTAAGCACGGACCTGATCAACAGTCTGCAAAAATCCCATTGGGCATATCGGAATGGACAACCTGTTCAGGCCTCCTGTCTTAAAAGCAGCGCAGGCAAGTTTCTAGATTCACAGTTTTCCACCTCACAGCTGTTTTGCACAGATAAATTGTTTGTTGCATGGATAGGGGAAGCCTATTCCAATGGGTGGAAACTAAACAAGGAGAGAAGCAACTTAGAACTAAAAAAATTTCCTGACAGTTAGAACAATTAATCAGTGGAACAGCTTGCCTCCCGAAGTTGTGAATGCTCCAACACTGGAAGTTTTTAAGAAGATATTGGATAACCATTTGTCTGAAGTGATGTAGGGTTTCCTGCCTAAGCAGGGGGTTGGACTAGAAGACCTCCAAGGTCCATTCCAACTCTGTTGTTGTTGTTGTTGTTGTTGTTGTTGTTGTTGTTGTTGTTATTATTATTATTATTATTATTATTATTATTATTATTATTATTATTATTATTATTATTATTATTATTATTATTATTATTATTATTATTATTATTATACAATTGTATCACAGCGGTCAGTTGTTTCGCCTGATTTGGTATTGATTACTAGTCGAGCCCCACCCAGGGGCCTAGGATGTCGTAATGTATTTTTGAAAGTATATGTGCGGAACCGAGCAGTGCAGCTTTCTGCATTTGACTGATGGTGATTTTGTCAATTTTGAGCTGTTTTAAATGTAATTCCAGTGCTTTTGGGATAGCACCCAGTGTTCCAATCACCACTGGAATTACCACTGCTGGTTTGTACCATAATTGTTGAATTTCGATTTTTAAGTCCTATTTTTATTTTTATTTTTATTTTTATTTTTATTATTTTTATTATTTTTATTATTTTTATTATTTTTATTATTTTTATTATTTTTATTATTTTTATTTTTATTTTTTATATTTTATATATATATATATATATATATTATATATATATATATATATATATTATTATTATTATTATTATTATTATTATTATTATTATTATTATTATTATTATTATTATTATTATTATTATTATTATTATTATTATTATTATTATTATTATTATTATTATTATTATTATTATTATTATTAGCCTTTTCATTTTGTAACAGTCCAAGCAGATGCCTTTAAAATTAAGCAGCAATAGCAGCTCACTTCCCTGTTTCTTCAGGTTCACCATGCATGGTCTGACAACAGGAGAGAAATACATCTTCCGTGTGAAAGCAGCAAATGCAGTGGGGATGAGTGAAAATTCGCAGGAATCTGACTCCATCACAGTACAGGCAGCCCTCAGTAAGTGGGACTTGGTCAAGCGTACTCTTTGAAAGATTAAGGGGTGGTCTGAGCCATTAGAAGCCGTTTCTCCATAGTAACACCATAGTAACCTCAGCCAGTAGCAGCAGCCATTATGGGTAGTAGATTCACAGCCATTCATTTAGTGACCGTTTGAAGTTACAACGGCACTGAAAACAGTGACTTATGCCCATTTTTCACACTTATGACCATCACAGCATCCTCATGGTCACATGATCAAAATTTCGGGCGCTTGGCCATTGGGATGTGTTTATGACGGTTGCAGAGTCCCGGGGGTCATGGGAATCAACTTTTGTGATCTTCCCAGTCGGTTTCCGATAAGTAAAGTTTATGTGGGAAACCAGATTTGCTTAACAACAATATGATTCAGTAAACAATAGCAATGATTAACTTAATAACTGTGACAGAAAGGTCGTGAAATGGGTCAAAACTCATTGAGCAACTGCCTTGCTTAGCAACAGAAATTCTGGGCTCAATTGTGGTCGTAGGTCGAGGAGTACCCGTACTCTCAAAATGTAAACTTTCCCCGCCATCTTGATTGCCTTCATGCATTGCTAGCATGGGGATTAATTTTCACATAATTGTAAGCTTCCACGTGATAAGTCATTGTTACATGAAAATGTGGGTACCTGCTATGGGGAAAAGGCTTCGCTTATAAAAGGAGACGAATATGAAAGAAGAATATGTACATTGAAGTTGGAGAAAAGAGCCTCATTTTGGTATCCAAGACTTCAGGGTGAATTATTTTGGCAAGCAAAGACACAGAAGGAAGAAAATATTGAGAAAGGCAGAAGTAATATTTTGGTTAAGTTTACTTAACTTCTAATATACTTAGATTTAAAAATGCCGTTCTGTATATTTATTATGGACAATCCCCACTGATTATCAAGGGTGTTACCTCTTAGAAAATATGCATTGTAAATGCAAGATTTTCTTAGACAAGTCAATCCATAAATTCATCATAATGTAATCAAAGTATAAAAGAAAACAGTGTGATGTTATTGTTTTGTATGAGAACTTACTCAGAAGTTTGCTTGACTTTTATAGCTTGTCCATCCTATCCTTATGGCATCACCCTTCTCAACTGCGATGGCCAATCCATGACCATTGGCTGGAAGCTTCCAAGATATAGTGGTGGATCAAATATTCTGGGTTATTACATGGACAAACGGGAAGCAGAACACCACAACTGGCATGAAGTCAACTCTTCCCTTGTTAAAGAGAGGATTTATAAGGTCTGTACTGTTGCATACTCTAAATACTTGCAGCCAATATTGCTTGATTTTGCCAATTTCATATCAGCTGTGATGAACCGATCCAGACCAGATTCTATAATATAGACTAAGCAGTATCTTATTTTGGTGTATCTTTCACACTATACTTTTTAAAAACATATTTAACAACATTATTTTTCCTTATCTAAGTACAAATCCAATATAAACTATATTAATGAGCATACGATACACATCGAAATAATACTATTTCAATAATGGCTGTTCATGTGCATACAAACACACACAAATAACATAAGAAAAAAATGAAATGTTCAATACTTATTTCTTTGCTTATTGATTTGTCTGATTCTATTCTATTCTATTCTATTCTATTCTATTCTATTCTATTCTATTCTATTCTATTCTATTCTATTCTATTCTATTCTATTCTATTTCTTTCATTCAATAGTATCAGTTCCTGTTGCAACTAATGGATCAATACCAATTCGATCTGAACAAAGTGGACACTTTGCTTGCGGGGAAAATGCAAGGAAGAAAAAAAAACCTATAGAAAGTTAACATAATGTAATTTAATTCCTGCCTGATTTGAAACTAAATAATAATTATACGTCCTCTGATGACCGAGATTATCAAAATTGTCTCTCATGTATCAACTTTCCAAATTAGCAACCTCTCATTGAAAGCTTGAGTCATCTCAGTGTAATATAAAGCATTTTTAGGTTATCATCTACAAATGCTCATGATGGCAAAAGCTATCTGATCCATTAAGGCAGGGGCCCCCAACTTCCTGTCCATGGACTGGCACCGGTCCGTAGCATGCCAGAAACTGGACCACGCAAACAAATGAAGTCCCATCCACGGGATGCAGGCAGCACACGAAACCAGGCCCCCTCTGGAGAGAAAAACCTCTCTCCATGGAACTAGTCCCTGGTACCCAAAAGGTTGGGGGCCACTGCATCACAGGTCACTTTTCTATTATTATTTTTGAGTTGCAATCAATCTTCCCTTTTAGGATTTGACCATACTTGTAATCATTTTTTAAAAAATCTTGTTTATTCAGCTTTGCAGGAGTTAAAGTCCAAGTGAAATAAACAGTTCTTAATAGGTTTGCTCTTATTATGAGGTCACATGGTTATTACCTACATTAATTTTGGAATTTTTTTTTGTAACGCTAACTCTTTTGTAAAGGTAGAGGATTTGCAAGAAAACGCATACTATGAATTCAAAATTGCTGCTGCAAATATTACCGGCGTAGGGAAATCGTCTGAACCCAGCGAACTTTTCAAATGTGAGGCTTGGAACATGCCAGAACCAGGTAAGTAATTTGGATATGAAAATAATTACCATCTTGAAAATCGATTAGTGTTCAAACGTTTTTGAATCTTAGTAATAATCTAACATGTTTTGCTTTTTTTTTAACCATGTGTCCCATAGCTAAGAGTATGCACCAGTTTTCAGGATTCTGAAACTTAGAAGCCATGGGAAGATGCATCTGGTTTAGCATCTGTACAACCAAGGAAGTTGGTTTTGAGGAGCAGCCTTTATGTTCCAGGCAGGGGTGTCTGTGGGGTGGGAATGGGGAATTAAGAAGTTAAGATGGCAGCTATGACTGCATAATTGAAACTTCGCCTCTTTTTTACATGTATCACATACATTAAAAAGGGAGAGGAGTTCATCCACAGGGTCACAGCGGTCTTCTTGACTTCTTTAACCTCCCACCCACAAATGTCCCTGGTTCCAAGTTTGCTTTGGATTGACTCAGAACCTTCCTTCCTTCCTTCCTTCCTTCCTTCCTTCCTTCCTTCCTTCCTTCCTTCCTTCCTTCCTTCCTTCCTTCCTTCCTTCCTTCCTTCCTTCCTTCCTTCCTTCCTTCCTTCCTCCCTATTTCTCAAAACCCTTTCTTTATTCTGCCTTTACCTTCCCAAACTCAGTGAGTCAGTTCTTGAAACCCCAAACACACTTGGCTTTCAAGTATGAGAAACAGGAGCAGGCACAAAAGAAATGTTTTGTATCAAGATTCAAAACACCAAAGGAACATGGGACATACAGTTTTTGAAGGGAAAAATTATCCTCAGTTCCTGCTTTGTTTTAAAAGGTTGAAGGTAAAATTTAGATAATTTCCAAGTTTAACCCAAGTTAACTTTGGATTGCTTGTTTGTCTCTATGATTAAGCAAAGTACACATCAATTTATGCTTAATGTTTGCTTGTTCTGTTTTGGGGAAATATGCCTTCAGGCTCAAGTTTTTGATCCAAAATGAATGAAGCTGTCAAGAAAACAACAATTCTCATGCTGATAGGGAAGGAATTGTTGTTTACCTCCCAGAATCCTTTCTCTCACCTTCTACTATAGATTATTGCCTTTTTGTACATGTTTGCAAGGCGTCTGTTGAATTTCAAGCAGTCCCTTTGTCTACAACGGATGCATCTGGAACAGAGAAAATGTTTGGTTTATATACAGCCTGCTTTGTCCTGCATTATTTGAATAAAAGGGATTGAATAATGAAATAGGGAGATTGGCACAAGAACAAATTTTGTTCTTTTAATAGGATGCTATTTTAATGCTGATATATAAATATTAATATGGAGAGCTGGCTGCAGTGGCATTACTAGGTTCGCAATCAGAAAGACTCAAAAGATAGTGCCAGGTTCTTCCTTCCTTTTAAGGGCCCCTCCATCAATGGCCTTTCTGCCAATCCGATATCAGCCTTGGATGTGGTGTTCCAACAATATTGTTCTTCCATCTTGGTGGTGACACAGCTCACAGTGCAGAACTTCCACGTAGCAGTTTGTGAAGCTGGAGCTCTAAAGCTTTGGCAACGGGAAAGTTTCCCATTTGCTGGGACTCTGGTCTTATCTTGTCTACTGCTACATGGCCTGGAGTTTTTCAGCTGGATTGCACAGGCAACCCTGTCAGTGTCTTCATAGACATGCTCCTTCCTTCCTTCCTTCCTTCCTTCCTTCCTTCCTTCCTTCCTTCCTTCCTTCCTTCCTTCCTTCCTTCCTTCCTTCCTTCCTTCCTTCCTTCCTGTCATTCCCTCCCTCTTTCTTTCTTTCTTTCTTTCTTTCTTTCTTTCTTTCTTTCTTTCTTTCTTTCTTTCTTTCTTTCTTTCTTTCTTTCTTTCATAACAGAGTAACAGACTTGGAAGGTTTCTCGGAGGTCTTCTAGTCCAACCCCCTGCTCAAGCAGGAAATCCTGTAACATTTCAGACAAATGGCTGTTCAATCTCTTCTAACCCTAACATCTCTGCATGGAAACGATTTGAAAAAATGCTGGAATAGCTGTCCCACTCCTTTTGTAGCTTACAACAATATCACCTTTACTTGTCTGCACTATTAACCCAGGATACAATCAAATTATGAAACAAAACAAAGAAGATTATGTAGTTGAGGAAATAATGATGGGTGGTGAAAGACAATTTCTGCAAAATTTATATATAAGATCTAAAAGATCATTCAATGCTCCATAAAATTCACATGTCTTCTTTTTGGAGAAAAGAGGCCTTGTTTTTTTTTTTTAATGGTGTCCTAATATGTAAAGTATTCTCTTCTTAGATCTGGGCATTATAACAGTTAATTAACATGAATTATTTAATTGATATTAAACTGAAGTTAAGCATTAGCCATTTGTTCAAAGTAAGGAACTGCTTCTATGATTTGATGGGAGATTTAGATCTAGATCATCCATTAAGAAACTCCACATTTGCACACCAAAATTGTGTTTGGATTACAAATGGGTCAATAATATATGCTTTTGATCTCCCAAACTGAAATTGTAATAAAAAGGAGATCATATATCCTATGAGCTCTACAAAACTAGAGCCACGTGAACAGATTTCAAGCTTATGTATATTTTAATTTGAATCTACTGATGGATGCCTAGTGAAAAAGTCTCAGGTTAGGATTAAATAATTTTTAATACACTGGAGTTTTCAGAACACCATTTTTTAAAGGCAAAAATCAGCTTTGTCATTTCAGCAATATTGTGGAGGGTGGTAGGTATGACACATTTTGTGGCTTGGCATTCAGATGCTCAGAGGCACCATTTTGCTGCAGACAATTTCCTTTGGTAGCCAGCAGACTTCTGCTCCTAGTTGGCTTAAAAAAAAGTTTTTTTTAAAAAAAAAGATGCACTATCCTTTATCTGTTTAGGTCCTCCCTATGATCTTACATTTTGTGAGATTAGAAATACCTCCCTTGTAATACTCTGGAAAGCTCCTATTTATATTGGGAAAAGTCCTGTTACTGGATATTTTGTTGACTACAAAGAGGAAGAAGAGGAAAATTGGACCACATTCAATGAGAAACCAACACCGCATCATTACTTAAAGGTACAAAAATGTTCTGTGGGCTGTATTTTTGGTTTAATTTTTTAATTTCACCAGAAATAAGTATGTCATCAACAATTTACTTGTTTTGGTTGGGCTAGTTTGAGCTCCAGGGTTTAGTGATTATGATCTAAACAACAGATTTCCTGACATTTCACCAAAATTGTGCTCAGTATCTTCAGAAAAAAGATGGTCTGCTATGATTTATTTATTTTATTTATTTTTATTTATTATTGGTTCTTCTATGCCGCCCTACTCCCGAGGGACTCAGGGTGGTGTATAGCAAATTATACAAGAACACTAATAATAAACAACAGTTAAAAACAACAATTAAAAATTACAAAAAGATTAAAAATGTTCACCATCAGCCATACCGGGTGAGAGCTCAGGTGGAACTAGGCTCACCCCCTGCCTGCAGGAAGAGCCATGTCTTGACGGCTTTTCGGAAGGCCAGCAGGGTGGGAATGGTTCGGGTCTCTGGGGGAAGTTGGTTCCAGAGCACGCCCCCCCCCACAGAGAAGGCCCTCCCCCTAGGGCCCGCCAGCTGGCATTGTTTAACTGACGGGACCTGGAGGAGGCCCACTCTGTGGGCCCTAACCGGTCGAAGGGAAGTATGAGGCAGAATGCGGTCCCGAAGGTAACCTGGTCCTAAGCCATGCAGGGCTTTAAAGATGATGATCAACACCTTGAATTGTACCCGGAGACCGATGGGCAACCAATGCAGCTGGCGGAGTATAGGTGTAATGTGGGTGTACCTTGGCACACCCACCACAGCACGCGCAGCCGCATTTTGCACCAACTGAAGTCTCCGAATACTCTTCAAGGGTAGCCCCATGTAGAGCACATTGCAGTAGTCCAGTCGGGAGGTGACAAGGGCATGAGTGACCGTGAGTAGAGCCTCCTTCTCCAAATATGGCCACAATTGGTGCACCAGGCGAACCTGTGCATAGGCCCCCCTAGCCACAGCCGTAAGGTGTTGATCTAATTTTAGCTGTGGATCTAGGAGGACCCCCAAATTGCGGACCTGCTCCGAGGGAGTTAATTTCCCTCCCTCAAGAACCAAGGAGGGACAGTTGTTGTAGTCCTTAGGAGGCAATATCCAAAGCCACTCAGTATTGTCGGGGTTGAGTCTGAGTCTGTTCCTCCCCATCCAGGTCCTAACTTCGTCCAGGCATTGGCACATTACATCAGCTGCCTCACTGAATTGAGACGGGGTGGTGATGTACAGCTGGCAGTTGAACAGGGACTGGGGTCCTGTCTTTATTACCAGGTGTCCTAACTTTGATTGGTCTTCAACTGAGCTACTTTCCAATTGGCGCAGATTGGTGAAGGCTCATCTCTTCTCTATTGATTCTTTCTTTGTGCCCAATCCTGATTGGTCACTTTGATACTCTTGGTTCCTGACTTTGTTCGTGATGACTTCTGATTGGTCATTTTTGAAGTGCCGATTCCCAATTTTTTTCCTTTATACATGCTGGGTTTTAATAGGTTAATCTGAGCAGCTGTGTCCTTATTGAGTCCTTGTCCAGGCAGGTTTCTGATTTGTGTAACACAGGAGTCCCCAACCCCCAGTCCGTGGCCTAGTGCCAGGCTGCAGCTCAATTTGGAATTGGGTTGTGGAAGTGCTGGGCAAGTGTGCGTGTACACGCATGCAAAGTGGCATGTATGTGTGCTCGTGAAATCATCTCCTTTCCCCTTGCCACTTCCACCAGTGCCGCCTCCACCAGTCTGCCCAGCCGGAAAAGTTGGAGGCCGCTGGTATAACAGACCATCTTGCTATGGAAGAGGCCAGACACAGTTCCTAGTGAAACATCAGGAAATCTGCAGTCCAGACCATGGTCACTAAACCTTTGAAACTCAACACTGTCCCACAGATATGGCCCATGAAAGCCAATGTCAACTGACTTTTTTATTTGTTATTTTTTAAACAATAAATTTAACTGCCAGCTATTCATTATTTCTTCTTCATTACTATGGCTCTCCTAACCCTTTGTTAATCAGTGTTGTGTTTGCTTTTTCTTGTTACAATTTCTTTTTTATGCATAAGATAAAGGAAGAGAACATTTTGGATTTCCAAGTTTGCAAAAATGCATTTGACGGAGAGAATCTGTCAGGCCCCAAACCAAGAAAGACATGCAGTGATTGTTCCAAGCAGATTTCTTTACTGTTCCACACCTATAGACAGAATCTTGCCAAACTGAACATCTTCTATCAGCATCTACCATATACTCTGAGAATTATTAGGGTGGGGCTCAGTGGTGGGTTCCTACCGGTGCTGTCCGGTGCTCCGTTCTGGTAGGGGGCCGCCGATTGCGTAATGTCGGCGCGATGGCTCCGGTGCTTTATTTGCCATCTTTTTTTTGGATTTTTTGCGGTTTTTGGCTCTCTGCGCATGCGCAGAAGTAAAATTGTCCTTCTGTGCATGCGCAGAGAGCTGAAATCGCGTGAGAGGATGACCGCGCATGCACAACGTCGCAATGTGCACTGGTAGGAGAAGGTAAGAGGAACCCGCCCCTGGTGGGGCTGTCTTCACCCTCTTTCTCTCACATATAACATATGGACATCTTACCCCCCTCCCTCCTGGGAATCTACCTCCTCACTACATTCCATTACAGTATCAGAGGAAACTCTTCCACTATCTCTTAAGTTTCATTGACTACTTATGTGTCCTTTTAAATCTTCCTTGGTTGTATCTTCTTTCAGGTCACAGAGCTACATGAAGGCAAATACTACATGTTTCGAGTTCGCCCAGTGAACGATGCTGGCATAGGGAAGCCGTCTGATATTTCTGAAGCTGTCCTTGTACAGGCTAAGCCTGGTAAGAAATAGGAACTTGATCCTGAAATGTAGAGCTCACTCTGTCAGATTTCTTTTTTCCTAAAGCTGAGTTTTTAAAATCTTTCATTCTTTTCCAGCCATTTAAAGTTTGCAAACGTTGGTAGGTTGGTATCAAAATTGACCAGAAGCACCCAGATGTTCCCACAGCCAAATATAGTAGAAGCACCTATTCCCACCATGGAAAAGACCATAAATATGACCACCTGTCACGGAGTATCCAAAGTTGAGGAGTTTTCCAGAAAAGAGCTGCTACCCAAAGTTTATCACTTAAAACATGGCTGAATATACAGGGATTAAGAAATCCAAAAACATATTATTCAAAAGCCTCCATCTCTCCTTTAGCTTTTATTTTAACCTCAAGTTCCTTCTGATTCAACTTATCAAGAGATTTGTGGATTCATTTCAAAGAACAAAATTGCCCATTTCCCCCTTCAAAGGGCACATTAGAACAGGGAATTTACCTTCAGAAGGATAGGGAACCATAGCAAGATGCAGAAATCCATACTGTGTAGCACCAATAATCTCTTCAACAAGAAGAGAGATGATGGATCACTCGGTATGGCAGCAGGTTGAGCATGCTGGTAACTATGGCAGGCACTGTTACGAGGATAACAATTCTAGGAGTATTGCATGGCCATCGAATCAAGCAATATCACCATTCCTTGCACTCTGCCTGCCTCTGGCATTTGATTCTGTGAATATGCTGGATGAAGTATTACCAGCTTCAGCAGCTCTGTTTTTTTATTTTTCTGTAAAGAATTATAAAATTAAGTTGCCTTTCTTTTTTGATTTGTAAATTCTATGAATTCTTTCAGGTTGCAGCAGGAAGGTGAAACAATTAAGAGAAAGTTTGGGCTAATTAAAGCCAATAAGGCCTTAATGGGCTCAGATTTGGGGAGAACGAACATTTATCCCAATGCTTATATTTTGAATCACCATACTATCTTATAGGTACAAAGGAGATCAGTGCTGGTGTGGATGAGGAAGGCAATATTTATCTTGAGTTTGACTGCAAAGAAATGACAGATGCTTCTCATTTTACCTGGAGTAAATTTTATGAAGAGATAGATGATCCCGATAAATTTAATATTGAAACCATTGGAGATCAGTAAGTTAGTCAGGTCCTTTATGAATGCTTTTAAAAGTATGGTTCCTTTTAGCAAAATACTAATTTTGCTTTCTTTTTTAAAAAAAAATTAAAAACATATTTCAGCTCTAAACTCTATTTTAAAAATCCTGACAAAGATGATTTGGGAACTTACGGCGTTGCTGTTAGTGATACTGATGGTGTCTCATCTAGTTTCATTATGGACGAAGAAGGTAAAAACAAAAATTTATATTTTCTTCTTAAACTGCACATTTGAGTAAAGCTGTCATCTGCATTTTCTTGTTTCTTTGCCTGAAAGGATTTGGTACTTCTTTAGAAGAAAAAAAAACTATTTACAAAATAAATAGTCTGTGGAATTGGCATTTTTGCTTTATAAATATGCATTAATATTTTACGATCAAAGTCTTTCATAGGATTTCCTTGTTATAACCACAAAGTTTTAAAGGATTATTCCTTCAAGACATTACTGTATTGAAAGCCAACCTTTACCAACTTTTGTATCTCATAGGGAGTAATAGCTCTCTGTTCCTGAAGATGAGTAAAACTTTTAAATGGGCTGGCTTGCTTCTAATAAAGATAGAAATGAGAGCAAAACATTTGTGCGTTTCACTGGTTAATTTTGTCATTTCTTTGTTATTTGAAAATTGGCAGACCCTGCAATTACTTCCATTTCCCGAGACTTTATTAGCAATTCTAATATGCTAAGTCTTGCTAATCCTGGTCCCCAGTGCTTTGCACAATTTTTGTGAGAGCTTATTGACAGTTACTACATATACTAAAAAAAAAAAACATTTTCTCTCCACCAGATTTCATGCTTTTGCTGAAATGAGACCCCATTTAAAACGATACACTATGGAATTAGGTTGGAGGATAAAACAAGATACCGATAACATTACTGAACCTGTGGATATTTTACCTCATATTTACATTTTAGTGCATTTCTTTATAATTAAAATGTGGGTCATTATTTTTAAATTCTTGTGTTGCCTTTGACTATTATGATAAGCTATGATTTAGCACGAGAATGAGTCTACATTTCCTGGACTATTGTATTTTCCTCACTTTTTAGGTGCTATAAGATGTTCAAAAATTCTTGCTTTGTTATTTGAGCTCTAGCCAGCATCAATTATAGTTGCTTTAATAACCCAGTTTTGAAAGCAGTGGTTGAATGGCAATTTGTTTCCATTAGATCATAATTAAAATTAAGTATTCGGTGGTTGTATGATACAACTAAAATGAAGCCGTAATGGTAGTGTTTCTTCAGGTTTTATCCAAGGGGAAGGCATGGGATGGCTACACACTGGGGGTGCAGCTAAACTTGATTCTATCACAAGATAGTTTATCATCAAGGTTTGATCCCTTCCTAGGATGGTTTGTCATGATATCAGAATCCAAACGTTGCCTCTTCTTATCTCCTGTTTTTCAAGACTTGAATTTTCAGACTTGTGTTCCTTTATTGAGCTAAAGTTTCTTGGTATTGCATGGACTCGTACATTTTTTTTATACTAATGTTTAGTTTGACGACCAACATATATTAAAACAATAGGTTAAAATTTGCTCTTCATTTCAGAGCTTGAACGTTTGATGACACTAAGCCGTGAAATCAAGAATCCAAGTAAGTAGGAGGCCTGAATCCTAATGTGCAGTCCCTGAAGTAATGCATTTGTACACGGTGATTGAAGTAAAGCAATAAAACCCTTTTTGGTAGAACAGCTTGCTTATCCTTCTATTAATTAAATGCAAATATTAGTTCCTGTTTAAAGGAGATCTTCTTCACTATTGCAAATGTATTTGGATGAATGAAGTCAGATGGAATATATCTAATATTTGCTGGATTATGTATTTAAGAGCTGTAAATGGCGCAATAAATGCAGCTGAAGTTTGTGTCCTTAATCATGCAGAACTTTCCTTAATACATACCTGTGGTACAAATAGAAGAGAAGAATTTGTAGCTCAGGGTTGAACTGTGGAGTCCTTGGTGCTCTTTGAGCTTGGTTGTTTTTCTTGCAGACGTGCCATTACTCAACTAGGTAACATCATGAGTGCAGAGATGATGAGGATGATGATCAATTATGATGTTACATAGTAATGAAATGTCTGCAAGAAAACCATCAGGCTCAGAGAGCACCAAAGACCCCACAAACCTGTGAAAATACATTAGAAAAGTTCAAAAGCTTTTATTGTATTTCTATTGTGTATTGATTAAGATTTTTAGAAGTGCCAAGCTACTGGCACTTATGTTTTGGATAGGTCTTCACGGAGTTGCTTTCTATATATCCACACGGAGTTGCTTTCTATATATCCTAGATCCACAGCTAAAATTGGATCATCATCTTACTGCTGTGGCTAGGGGGGCCTTTGCACAGGTTCGCCTGGTGCACCAGTTGCAGCCATACTTGGAGAAGGAGGCTCTACTCACGGTCACTCATGTCCTTGTCACCTCCCGCTTGGACTACTGCAACGCGCTCTACATGGGGCTACCCTTGAAGACTATCCGGAGACTTCAGTTGGTGCAAAATGCGGCTGCGCGTGCTGTGGTGGGTGTGCCAAGGTACACCCACGTGACACCTATACTCCGCCAGCTGCACTGGTTGCCCATCAGTCTCCGGGTACAATTCAAGGTGTTGATCATCATCTTTAAAGCCCTTCATGGCTTAGGACCAGGTTATCTCCGGGACCGCATTCTGCCTCATACTTCCCTCCGACCGGTTAGGGCCCACAGAGTTGGCCTCCTCCAGCTCCCGTCAGCCAAGCAATGCCGGCTGACAGGCCCTAGGGGGAGGGCCTTCTCTGTGGCGGGCCCCGCGCTCTGGAACCAATTCCCTCCAGAGACCCGAACCATCCCCACCCTGCTGGCCTTCCGAAAATCCGTTAAGACATGGCTTTTCCTGCAGGCGGGGGGCAGAGCCTAATCCATCTGAGCTCTCCCCCGGGTATGTCTGGTTGTTGGATGGTTTTTAATATTGTAGTTTTTAATTTTTATATTTGATTTTAATTCAATGTTTATTGGTTGTTCTTGTATTTTTTCTCTGCTGTACGCCGCCCTGAGTCCCATGGGAGTTGGGCGGCATATAAGAAAACTAACTAACTAAATAAATAAAATATATGCTGTTTTCTTCCAGCTATTCCTTTGAAGTCTGAATTAGCCTATGAGATTTTGGACAAAGGAGAAGTGCGTTTCTGGATTCAGACTGAGAGCCTTTCACATGATGCCACGTATCGATTTGTAATCAATGATAGTGAAGTTTCCAATAGTGATGTAAGTATAGAATTTGGATGATATAAACCAAATTTATCTGAGTCCTCATTTTACCGACCTCTGAAGGATGGAAGGCTGAGTCAACCTTGAGCCGGTCAGGATCGAACTCATGGCAGTGGACAGAGTCAGCCTGCAATACTGCACTTTAACCACTGCACCACTAGGGCTCTTTTGCACTATATCAGTGAAATGTCAGAATAGAGGAAGCATTACTATAAAACATAAAGTTAATGGGATGTTAGCAATGCAAAGTAGCATCAGCCACATATAGGTTGCACAGGCAAAACAAAATCTTATCCAAGAACCTCTGTGAAAAGATCTGATGGGCCTTTTCTTCATTTTAGTGAAGGTACTGCAGAGGCAGACATCACGAGTATTCTGACATAACCTTTCCATAATGACCCAGAGCAGTGTGCCTCAGGAACACGTGGAAAAATAACCATTTTTTGTTGGAGCGTTAGGGGGATGTGCTTTAAATATGGACATTAGGTAGGAGGACATGAGGAATCTGGTGGAAATGTCAGGTGCTGGTGCTGAACCTGCCTGGTGGGAATTGGGAACCGATGATACTTGGAAGACATTCCCCCACCCTTGCGGAGAAGAGCAACTAAGATGATCAAAGGCCCGGAGACTAAAACATATGAAGAATGGCTGCAGGATTTGGGTTTCCCTGGTCTAGGAAAAAGAGGAATTAGGGATGACATGATAGCAGAATTCTAGTATTTGAGGGGCTTCCAGAAAGAGGAGGGAGTCAAAGTATTCTCCAAAGCACCTGAAGGCAGGACAAGAAACAATGGATGGAAACTAATCAAAGAGAGAAGCAACCTGGAATTAAAGAGAAACTTCCTAACAGTGAGGACAATTAACCAGTGGAACAGTTTGCATTCAGAAGTTGTGGGTGCTTCATCACTGGATGTTTTTAAGAAGTCTAGACAGTCACTTATCTGAAATGGTATAGGTTCTCCTGCTTGAGCAGGGGGCTGAACTAGAAGACCTCCAAGGTCCCGTCCAGCTCTATTCTACTCTAAACATTCTACACAATTGCATCCAGCTTCTTTTTTCTATCCTTCCTTACCTTTTCCTTTACTGATAGCCCTATGACATGCCTTCTGCAGTGGACAGCCTGAATGTGTTAAAAGATGGTGGGCAATCACATTAGTCCGTAAGATGTCTATGCCTATATTGCATAGGTTTCCTTTATTGCCTTTGAGGGCTATGGATACCTTTTTGCAAAGCAGTATTGTTAAAGCATGAATTACTGTTTTAACAAAGAGAGGACAGTCTGCTTCCGGCGTCCTCATTTGTACCCTCCAGTGCTTCATTACATTATACAAAAATGAGCTCTTGTTCCTTCCACTACAAATAGCAAGGTGTTCTGCTTCCCTTTAAGTTTCATAGGAAAAACTGCTGGGTCATTTCCCTTTCATTCCTTTGCTTCCTCTTCTTAAGAGTATAGAGTATGCAGATTCCAAATTTTTGAAACTGAGCCCTCCTCTCAACCCAGATAAGGTCCCCACTCCTGATGACTTCAGGGACATAGTCATATACAGTAGTTTTCTTGTTTCACAATATAAAAATGGCTTGCCATGGTCTTCTTTGGAGGCATTTCCCCCAAAATTGACAGTTTAGCTTACAGCTCTCTCCATCTCATCTTGCTTAGCTTCTTCCGTTCAGCCAAGTCAGCTCAGTCATATTTCCTAGATGGGTCTATCTCAGTGAATGCCTGGAATTAAATGTACAAATAGAATAGAATAGAATAGAATAGAATAGAATAGAATAGAATAGAATAGAATAGAATAGAATAGAATAGAATAGAATAGAATAGAATAGAATTCTTTATTGGCCAAGTGTGATTGGACACACAAGGAATTTGTCTTGGTGCATATGCTCTCAGTGTACATAAAATAAAAGATACATTTGTCAAGAATCATGAGGTACAACACTTAATGATTGTCATAGGGTATAAATAAGCAATCAGGAAACAATCAATATTGATATAAATCGTGAGGATACAAGCAACAAGTTATAAGTGGGAGGAGATGGGTGATAGGAACAATGAGAAGACTAATAGTTAATAGTAGTAGTCTTTGTAGCACCAATATACTTAAAAATGCACATACATTTCCTCCTTTTCTTCACTGAAGATATTTTATAATGCTAGTTACATGAAAAGCTTTTTAGGTCTCATGAAATATCCTTTCATTTCATTGCACTGTTCTATTATATAGAGACAGGTCTAAAGAAGAAACATTCTGCATTAGAAAATTGTAACTTGCTTACTTTTCATACCCATAGTGGAGTCCTAATCCTGACTGACAGTAATGGTTGATTTTTGTTGTTTGCATTTCCAGTGCGAATAAACTCTTTAATTTCTCCCTTCTTTTCTAACTTCTATATTTTTTGCAATGCTACAAAAGCTTTGGCATCAGACTCAATGCTTTTATTTTCAAAGTACTGTATATTACCGTATTTTTTGGAGTATAAGACGCTCCGGAGTATAAGACTCCCATTAGTTTTTGGGGAGGAAAACAAGAAAAAAAATTCTGCCTCTGCCTACCAACATCCATCGGTATTCATCCAGCTAGCATCCTTGCAGCAAATAGCAAACAGCCTGGTCAGCTTCAGCACGTTATCGCAGCCTGATTCAGCACGAGCAGCTGATAGGCGGTTGGATTGGCCTCCTGGAATACCACCAATCAGCTGTTCCAGGCTGCGGGGATCGCCACAGCCCATTGACGCCTCCGCGCTTTGCGTTTTTGGCCTCTGCACGTTGTGTTTTTGGCCTCAGCGCGTCGCATTTTTGGCCTCCGCATGCAGAAATTGACACGCAGAGGTGGCGATTGGCGGCGATGTGCTGTGGCGATCACCACAGCCTGGAACGTGTCTAAAATGGAGTGCGTGGAGGCTGAAAACGTGACACGCGGAGGCCGAAAATGGCCAAAGGGTGGGGGCCGGTCGGTGGGCGGGGCTTCATCAACATTCACTGTATAAGATGCACAGACATTTCCACCCACTTTTGGGGGGAGGGAAGTCCGTCTTATACTCCAAAAAATACGGTATTGTACTTCTTCAATTAGCACACCATAAGGAGACATTTGCATTTGGAGATTAATTATATTTTAGGTAGGAACTCACATCTAAGCTTGTATTTATGGCTGCCATAAAACCATTGAATTTCATCTTACTGCATAATGGCTGTGGTCAGAAATCTAATCCTTTGTAGGTAGTCCTCATCTTACGACCAGAATTTCCATCATAAGCCACTGTGTTCATATATCAAGTTGGACCCAATTTTATGACAATTTTTGCAGTGGTCATTAATCAAATCACTTGTTAAGTAAATCACATGGCTGTTAAGCAAATCCAGCTTCCCATTGGTCACAACCCATGATTATGTGATTGCAGGAGGTTGCGACTGATCCTAAATGCAAGCCGGTTGCCAATGCCCAAATTACAGTCACATGACCACAGGGGTGGTGTGACAATTGTTAGTGCAAGTATAGGACATACTGTAACTTTGAACTACTAACAGTAGTAAGTTGTGGACACTATATCCTACAGATAGCTCCTGATTACTTTAGATTAAGAATACAGATTTCTTCTTGCCATTGGACCAAATAGATACTTTTCAACAAGATTCTAAGTGGAACACATATCTTTTGCTTTTGCTTTGAAATATATATTTAAAATAACAATGTATCATTAAAAGAAGATGAATTTTATTAATATCTCTAGTTGGTAGTTTTCATCTCGTGAACTGTGGCTATAAAATAAAAGAAGTACTATATGCAAGCATCACATGAACAATAAATTATCTGTTTCTTTTTGGCTACTTTTTGGCTTGTTGAACTACACCGCCCAGCATTCTATTTCATTGGCTCATCCAGCAAGACTCATTGGGAATTATAACTCAGCCATAACTAGTGGCCCAAAATTTCCACATCCCAGTGCAGAAAGATTACAGTTAAGGTTAGAGGATCCCATAGAGCAGGGGTGTCCAAACAACTGGCAACTTAAAGACTTGTGGACTTCAACTCCCAGAATTCCTCAGCCAGTCTTAAAGTTGCCAAGTTTGGAGGCCCCTGCCCTAGGTCAAAGTTGCCGTAACTGTGGGTGTGCCCCGGCAATGTAGTAGCCCCACCCTCCTTGGTATTTTAGGAGAAGTTTTCAGTGTCTGTTAAAAAGTGGGGGTGGACCTTTGATTACCTGGTTGTATCCACCATTTTGACTTCATGTCCCTTCCCAATGAACATTCCTGGTTAATATATTTCTTTTCTATATCAATTTAGGGACAGAATAGCTTTTCTGGGAGTTTGGTAGAATTCTCTGCTTTTACTCTTTATTAAAGTAGATTTGGTCCAAGCACTATATGCTGCTTCCATCCTACATCATCTGAATATTCACTTTTGATTTGGGTAGTATTTATCTTATCACAGATTCACTAGAAGATAGAAATTGACATTTGTTCCCAGCAGGATTCCTGACAGATTTTTTTTAAAAAATGCCCTTCCTGGGAACAATTTTATGTGGCCTTAATCTAGTCATGGATTTCTTCCCCTGTGGACTAACATAGCTATGATTGTTTTCCACATACATAAGATTAAACAAAGGCCGTACAGCATGTGCATAAATCAGTTCCCTGCTGTGCAAGTATCTAAAACGGAGCCTGGGGCATTGTAAAATTGCAATAGCCATTTGAAGCAGGTCTTAATTCTCATACTGTCTAAAAAAAGGAATGTGTAGAGATGGTGAAGGGGAAAACCTGATAAGTAAATTTGGGGTTTTTTTTGACAGAGACACAGAGAGAAAGAGACTCCCTGCTGTTATAGTGTGGACAGATTCAAATAGTGTGGACAGATCCATAGATATGATCCATAGGTTCCACCATTTTTAACTTCTGTGGATCTCTCTTCATATTTCATATATTTAATATTTTATGAATTTTATGAATTTATGAAACATAAATTGTTTCAACTTCTACCCTCAAAAAATACGCTATAGGGCACTGCACACAAAAACAACTAGACACAAGGACTGTTTTCCCCCGAATGCCATCACTATGCTTAACAACTAATTCCCACAACACTGTCAAATAATTTACTAAGACTGTATTACTATTATTCTTCTCTTCCTTACTAGTATCTATCTCTTCCCACTTATTACTATAACCATGTTGCTTGTATCTTTCAATTTATATTGTTTTTATTTGTTTCCTAGTACGATTTGATAGCTTATTAGTAACCTTGACTATCGTTAAGTGTTGTATCTTTTTATTCTTGATGAATGTATTTTATTCTCCTTACGTACACTGAGAGCATATACACCTAAGAGAAATTCCTTGTTGTCCAATCACACTTGGCCAATAAAGAATTGTATTGTATTGTATTGTATTGTATTGTATTGTATTGCATTGCATTGCATTGCATTGCATTGCATTCTGTTCTGTTCTGTTCTGTTCTGTTCTGTTCTGTTCTGTTCTATTCTATTCTATTCTATTCTATTCTATTCTATTCTATTCTATTCTATTCTATTCTATTCTATTCAAGAGGTCCCTAAGGGGATGTACGTAAGTGCACTAATGTGCCTATTGTCCCTGTTGCCTTTTAAGTTTCTCATTTTCCTTGTTCAAATGTGTAATTTTTGTTTGACAAATAAAAAAAATAAAAAACCTGAATTCCTTAAACTCTGACTACTCCTTAACAGAGATTAAGGTACTGTAGTTATAATTCCCACCGACTTAATTTTGTCTCCAAAATGTCAGTCACTGTGCCAGCCTGTTTCATTCTGTGACAATTCTCGGCTGTAGCCATCCTATACCTGAGATGACCTTTGACCTATCTAATTTCCAGGCACATAAGATTAAGTGTGACCATGCAACGGGCACTATTGAGATGGTTATGGACCACTTTACTCTTGAAAATGAAGGTACCTATACGGTTCAGCTTCAAGATGGGAAAGCCAAGAATCAATCCTCTTTGGTTCTCATTGGCGACGGTAAGTTGCCTAAACTTTTTGACCTGGACTGTATATTATGATAAGTTTTCTGTCTTTTGGAATATCTGATTGATCCATTTATTCCTCCTCTTCTGTCCTTTTTAAAGCTTTTAAGGCGGTTTTGGCTGAGGCCCAATTGCAGAGAAAGGAATTCCTGAGGAAACAAGGTAAAATGGGATCAGCTGGAGATTAGTTTTTCTTTTTTTCTTTCTTTGATGGCAGGAACATTCTGTAAAAACAATGCATATCCTTAATTCACACTGGGATTAGTGAGGTTTACATAACACTTTATAGTAATCAATGCTTTGTACAATTGAGTCTACAAAAGAAAACAGTAATGGCCCACATGCTGAATTTAATATGGTTGGATTATATTCTTTTGTCAATTTTATGTGCTTTATGATTAATTTCTAATGTATGTCCATACTGTAGTAAATAAATTCAGTATCCTCCTGCTACACCAGAAGCATTTGCCATTGTTACCATAAGGCAAGCAGTTTAATGATAATAATGTTGGATTATGATTTGCTTCCAAGCTCTTTTTTTTGGAAGACAAAACTAAAAAGTAATATAGGAGCTTCGTGCAGAATACAGAAAATATAATTCCAAGTCAATGTTTTTTTAAAGTGCAGCAAAAAATAATATTTGGCACTCTGTCATTTTGTTTACTTGTTTCACATGCATTTAGTTTTCCTATATTTTAGAAATTTCCTTCCTTCCTTCCTTCCTTCCTTCCTTCCTTCCTTCCTTCCTTCCTTCCTTCCTTCCTTCCTTCCTTCCTTCCTTCCTTCCTTCCTTCCTTCCTTCCTCCCTCCCTTCCTTCCTTCCTTCCTACCTCCCTCCCTCCCTCCCTCCCTCCCTCCCTTCCTTCCTCTTACATTTTGCTTAGAGTTTTGTGTTTAAAAAGCCAACATTTTATTTATGGAAACTTTTAGAATAGAATAGAATAGAATAGAATAACAGAGTTGGAAGGAACCTTGGAGGTCTTCTAGTCCAACCCCCTGCTCAGGCAGGAAACCCTATACCATTTCAGACAAATGGTTGTCCAATCTCTTCTTAAAAACTTCCAGTGTTGGAGAATTCACAACTTCTGGAGGCAAGTTGTTCCACTGGTTAATTGTTCTAACTTTTGTAAAGATAAATGTTAAATTGCCACAATTTAATCCAAGACTGTGCATTTCCCCCCCAGAATGAAGATTGTCTTTGGCCTTTGAGTAATATTGAGAAACTGCTGGATGGAAACCAGGGGTGAAATCTAGCAGGTTCTGACAGGTTCTAGAGAACCGGTAGTGGAAATTTTGAGTAGTTCGGAGAACCAGCAAATACCACCTCTGGCTGGCCCCAGAGTGGGGTGGGAATGGAGATTTTGCAATATCCTTCCCCCAGGAGTGGGGAAGGAATGGGGATTTTGCAGTTTCCTTCCCTTGTAGTGGGGTGGGAATGGAGATTTTGCAGTATCCTTCCCCTGCCACGCCCACCAAGCCATGCCCACCAAGCCACACCATGCCCACCAAGCCACGCCCACAGAACCGGTAGTAAAAAAAAATGGATTTCACCACTTATGGAACCAAAATAGAACTTTTTCTGGTTTCCTTAAGCTTTATAATTTATGCATATAATTATTCTCTAGTCCTGTGTTCACTAATTGTCCTGGCTTTTCACACAAAACATTGCAAGCTATTATCATTCCAATGTTGGAATGATAAGCTGAGGACTTCTGGGATTCCAGGTGAACCTTGAACCTCAGAGTTTGCTCATCTGCTTTATTTTATTCCCGTTCCAAAGCCTACCCCGAACATCCATCTGCACATTTTTTATGTTCTTATGTCAATAATAGGGAGCCTATTTTATTTCCCTTGAGACCTGTGGCTGATCTCCTGTGTCACCCTAGACATCAGGAGCTCTCAGAACTCAGACATGTTGTCCCAGTAGTTCTGTTTCTTCTCTAACAGAATCTCTGGCAAGTTACACAGGGTTTCTGGCATACAGCATTTTCATACACCCAACTGCAATAATGTATGCATCCCAAATCCAGAGAAAAATAAGACAATGAATTCAGATTCTTTGAATTCTGCCAGAGGGACTTTCTGGGGTACAAAGGAGAGTCAACATTGCCTCAGTTCGTAATTCAGAGCTAACTTGGGTGAGCTTAGAATATATTTAGCAAGGAAGGAAAGAAGGCCAACATTCCTATGCTGAGCTGTTTTTCTGATGCGGAACAGTGGCGCCTTTATCACCATAGGAGCTTTTAAAGTTGAGAAATCAGTATTCAACATAGGATGGATTTCTCCTCAGTGGATCCAGTTGCTGAAAGGCGCTTTGGTTGTGGGATTGCAATTTTAACATCTTCATTTTGAAATTGGAATAATGAACCAGCCTGCATTCTTCCTAAGTCTTTATAGAAAACTAGCATTTCTCAAACATTTATTTGTTTTTGCTGAAGAATTGTACCAGTCCTACAAACTGGTACAAACTTCAGTTTTGGTCGCCACGATGCAAACAGGATGTTGAGACGCTAGAAAGAGTGCAGAGAAGAGCAACAAAGATGATTAGGGGACTGGAGGCTAAAACATATGAAGAACGGTTGCAGGAACTGGGTATGTCTAGTTTAATGAAAATAAGGACCAGGGGAGATATGATAGCAGTGTTCCAATATCTCAGGGGTTGCCACAAAGAAGAGGAAGTCAAACTATTCTCCAAAGCACCTGAGGGTAGAACAAGAAGCAATGGGTGGAAACTAATCAAGGAGAGAAGTAACTTAGAACTAAGGATAAATTTCCTGACAGTTAGAACAATTAATCCGTGGAACAGCCTGCCTCCAGAAGTTGTGAATGCTCCAACACTGGAAGTTTTAAAGAAGATGTTGGATAACCATTTGTCTGAAGTAGTGTAGGGTTTCCTGCCTAGGCAGGGGGTTGGACTAGAAGACCTCCAAAGTCCCTTCCAACTCTGTTGTTATTAAACTTTCTCTACTCACAAATCCAAGGATTCTTTTCATTTAATAAGTAGCTTTCCTTATGTGGCCATTTATTCAAGGACTGGAGGGACAAACCAGGTGGAGTCACTTAATGAGCAATCTCTTTCCAGTTTTATTTTTCCTGTCATATTTATTAATTCTCTGAAGATCTGAATATGGCATATTTACCTTTTTCTTCTTCTTCTAGGTCCTCATTTTGAGGAGTTTTTGCACTGGGAAGTTTCTGATGAATGTGAAGTCCTGCTGCTGTGTAAGGTGAACAATTATTTTTTGGATGCATTTTAACAAAATTGCTTTCCAAAGGGGCACACATGTCATTTCTTGCAACCAGAGTACGAATTTAAAACGAAGGTATGCTCTCTCTTTATGAAACGTTTTGTAATCTGGAGCTGTTTTGCAGAAACACCAAAACAAGCTAACACACTAAAACAAATGAACTCCTGCTTATGCTGATCAAGTTTAAGCATATTTGCAGTATAATCACGTGCATATTATCTCAGAATAAATCCCATGAAGTGCAATAGAATAATGCATACACACATACACACACACACACATACACACATATATATTTATATATTTATTAATTCTGCCTATCTTTAATGCTAAATATCTTTTAAAAGTGTGCATACACACATGTACACATACATACAAACACATACATATATGCACACTAAAATACTTTATAACTTTTGAACTTCTTTGATTAACTGAGATATTTACTTGACTCCTGTATTTATTTTAAAATTAAGAAGGTACAGGTTTTTCTCAGCTCTCCAAATTATCAGAATTTGGGGTGTTTCACTTTCTGTCTGTTTCCCACCTTCCGATGGGCAATAGTTAGCCTCAGACCCATGATCATATCTATATTTAAATAAAATTGCTGATTGCAGAGCTATGTTAAGGAATACAGAGGGATATTATCCATGATATGTGCACTTGATCATAACATGATCAAGTGCACATATCAATGGACTAAACCATAATTATGAGACAAACAGGTGTTCCTTGAAAGACCACGTATATCCTAGTATTTGTGGTACTACTACAAGCCAAAAAACAGTACAGTAGTTGGGGAGAAGCAGGAACTCACCTGCTGATTCAAACATTCTTTTTTTTTAAAGTCTTCTAGCTAAGGGCTCATTTATGCAGAGATGCAAGTATATTGTACTTTTAAAATAAAAATTGCATAGAGCATATCTCACAACCTGGTTGCACAGTTTCTGAAGTTTGCTGTTGATTTTGGAGAGGAGCAATTCCACACACATCTATACAACTGAGCAAGAATTCAGTTTTTAAAATAAAAATAGTGTCTTTATTCACCGCTACACAGATGTCCCTTCCCTTCCACCTGAAGTCAAAAGGGGAAAAAATGTAGGTTTTCTTTTGCCTTATCAAGGCCACAAGCCACAGAGAACTAACTATAGCAGTGATGGCGAACCTTTTTTTCCTTGGGTGCCAAAAGGGTGCGTGTGTGCATGATAGCGCGCGTGTGCGTGCCCATAATGCAATGCCCTCCCCCACCACACATGTGCGCACAACCCCCCTGCGCTGCCCCCAGCGCATGCGTGCATGCCTCACTGAAGCCGCTGCACTTCCGGTAGGCCCGTTGGGCCGTTTTTCACCCTCCCCAGGCTTCAGGAGGGAGGGCAAAAAACGGCCCAATGGGCCTACCAGAAGTTCATTTCCAAACTTCCGATTGCCCCATTGGGCCCGTTTTTTGCCATCCACAGGCTCCGGAGGCTTTCCTGAAGCCTGGGGAGGGCGAAAATGGCCTCCCCTGCCTTCCAGAAGGCCAAAAATCAGCTGGCCAGCATGCATAGGGCAACACCTCGTGTGGCCTCTGATATGGCTCCGTGTGCCACCTGTGGCACGCATGCCATAGGTTCACCATCACGGAACTATAGCATCTGGCTCTTGGGATAGGATTTTTCATTGCATTTCCTGTTTTCCTTATTCAGGTGGCAAATACCAAGAAGGAGACTTTTATGCAGTGGTACCGAGATGGAGCTGGGGTGGATATCAAAGAGCCACCCGATTTTCAAAAAGGCATTTGCTGCCTGACTATTCCAAAGGTATGAATACAATGGACCTAATTGTGCCTCTGGGTAGCTTAAAACCACAGAGTTGTATTTCCTAGATAGTCTGGAAGTGTAAAAGTAAAAGTTTCATTCTTGCTAATGTTCAGTACTTCCTCTTCCTGTGCCATGGCACGTGCAGGTTATATTTTTAACAAATGTCAGCCAGCTTACACAACACCTTTTTAGTTATTAATAAAAATATCATGTTAATAACTTAAGGAAGTTAATAGCCTTCATAGTAAAGGCTTTAAGGATGAACCAAGTGTGTTGCAGCTGCCAAAAAAGCTAATGCAGTCATGGCTACATCAACAGAGAATAGCATCAAGATTTCAGGAAGTGACAGTACCGTTTTATACCACACTGAGGAGGCCACACTTGGAATATTGCATCCAGTTATGGTTACCACAATAGAAAAATGATCTGGAATCTAAATTGCTAAGGGAACTTGGACTATTTAGCCTAATCAAGAGAAGGCTCAGCGGAGACCTGATAGTAGTCTTTCAATACTTGAAGGATTGTCACAGGGAAGAATGGATTGATTTATTCTCTGTAGCACCTGAGGGCAGGACAAGAAGGAATGGGTGGAAGCTCATCAGAGGGAGATCCAATCTGAAACTAAGGAAGAATTTCCTGACAGTGAGAAAAATTAATAAATGGAAAGCTGGTCTCCTGGAGTCGTAGGTGCTCCATCACCAAAGGTTTTCAAGAAAAAAATTGGACAACCATTTGCCCTGGATGGTATAAGGACTTCTGCTTTGGGCAGGAGGTTGGACTAAAAGTCTTCCAAGGTCTCTTCCAGTCCTATGATGTTATGATTCTATGGAGACAGATACGTAAAAACATGGACAGTCCTCCCATTCTACCCATGGATAAAAATGTTGCCCTCAGTGCAGACAGATTTACCAAAGTTGAATTGGTTGGACTTACCAAAGTTTTAGTAACAACTATGTACTTGACTATAAAAGCCACAGACTTGGAGAACCATGTTTTAATTGTGTCAAAATGTTTGCCTGCCCTTTTGAAACAACAAACATTCTAAAAGTCTATTTAAAAGAGGCAAAAAAGCTCAGTGACACCTCTTTCAACTCTTTGGAAATATGTCTCCAGGCTTACTTGTTCTCTAGCTTTGTTTTTGCGATACTCTTTCTTCAGTGGTACATAAGCAGTTCTATTTGCTTTATGATTTCCTTTTAACTTTAGTCAATTTTTACAACTATACCTTTACTGACTTCTAGCTTCCCCATTATCAAAAAGGTATATAGCTAATGGAACAAAATAAGATCTTTACCCTATTTAGCAGATCACCAGATATTCCCAAACTTTTAGATTTCTATTTTTGTTCAATATATGCAGTTTCTTGTGATTGCAGGATGCTGTAACTCCTGCACAACATGGCTTTAATGACCTCATTTGAAACATTTCACATTTTGGGAATGAATGAATGAATGAATGAATGAAGGAAGGAAGGAAGGAAGGAAGGAAGGAAGGAAGGAAGGAAGGAAGGAAGGAAGGAATATAGAAGCTTGCTCTTCATGCATTTTCAGATCAGTCCTAATTACAGATACGATCGAATCAAAGTCACATATATTATCAATTGATTTATCTGGGAAAATAAAATTTATATTCAAGTCCAGAGCTGAAATCACTGGGGCTAAAAGTTTTGACTGGATTATAACTGAAATTCATTGTTGATTTCAAGGCTTCCAAATAACTATGCTTACATGAATGCTTTCTCTACTTTGTTTAAAAGGTGGCAATTGCTAGATAATTTCTTCTGTTTTAGATGAAAATGGATAATAATGGATGTAAACAGAAAATGAGAAGACAAGTTTAGAAGTGCTTCTGTATCAGCATTTAATACCTGATTGCCTTTCTGTCAAAATGAGTAAATAGATTATGCTCATTTAGGATGCCTTCTGAAAGTGTGATAGGCAGCTTAGCTCATTTTTAGTGGAAGGTGTTAAATAATTGCCTCAACTCGCTAGGCCCACATTGGGAATCTACTCATGCCATTTCTGCTCAGGCAAAATTCAAACTAAATTTGCTTTCTGAGAGAGGAAATGTAGCCTGACTGTAAATGGTTTTCATTAACTTTCATGTCATAATAATGTTACCATATTTTTCCTCCTAGCTGTCCAAAAAGGACCAAGGTGAATATAAGGCAACACTGTCAGATGACAGAGGCCAGGATATTTCTGAACTTGATGTATCAGGGAAAGGTAATGCCACATTTTGAGCAAGTGAATGGTTCATCATTTATCCCGAAGCATGAAAAAGAGTTTTATTTAGCTACGGTTGACTAGAAGAGGACATCCGGTTGCCTTCCAGATATTTCGAATGCCACTGCCACAAATGTCTTTCCAGTGGCCATACAGGTTGGCCTGGAAAATCCTAAAACTGAAGATCACAGGAATGAAGTAGTATTTTCCCTTCTCTTAAAGTATACAATGTGAATATTCCTTTGTGCTGCGTCTAGTATAGACAGGTCCCACAAAATATTTCTCATGGTCCTATAGAACTTTCCCTCAGACCATCAAGAATGTACCTTTCCTTTAAAAGTGAAGGTGGCAGCCTTTGGATTTTTGACTTGGGATGGAGAAAGGAGATTTACCAAGTACAGCAGAAGCCAGAAATCCAGTAGAACCTGGTTCAGCATTGCTATTACCATGCTTTGTATGTTGTCTCCTACCATTTAGAACCACATAGAATTGCAGACCCTCATGCATCCACATGCCTAATATTGCAATTTCCCACAACCCCTTTGGCAATTCCCACAATTCAGGAGGGATGAAGAAGAACAACGTATTTGGTGATCCCATTCTTCATAATTGTCCTCTAACATGGCACTGCAGCTGTCCATCTGTTGTGGTTGTTCTTGTATGGGCACCTCATCAGATTTAGAGCCTGTTTTCTCATGCCTTTAAATCTAAAATACAAGTTTTAGAAAAGCTTGGCATCTTTCAGATATGTTGGGGTCTGTAACTTCCTGCTGTCACTTGTGACAACCTCATGAAAATATTTACAGTATTTCAGAGTGGCATTCGTGTGGTGTCTGCTGATACACCTAAACTAAGATAGTTTAAGTTAAAATTAAGCAAGTTATTTGTCATCCATGGATTGAAGAGACTCAGTCATTGTCTCACATTATTGTGTGAACCAAATAGTTCATGAAATATAGAGTGGTTTATTGGACAACATATGGCATGGGAACATGGGAAGTGGATTAGTTAATCCAGAGTTTTGCGTACATGACATGAACAATGCATGCAAGAAGAGAATACCACACATACCACATATTTTTCACAGATTTCCACTTGATAGCAATTTTTTATGAAAGAAATCTTACCGGCAGCCTCAGTTTGTTCTACAGGACAATTACAACCTAATATCCACCATAGCAACCTTTTTTTGGAAAGAGGAATGTCTGTGGAAGGATAAGCCATTTGACCTTTGTCATCCCAGAGTGCTTTACTCTGGCTCCCGATAGGTTCGCAGCCACAAAAGGAGTTTACTCATCCATGAGTTGTATGGGAGGTCAATCACAAATACCAATCTATCCCTTCTCTTGCTGACATCTCAACTCTCCTGAGGGTACGGTGACATCTGCTACCTAATGAGGTGCCAGCCCTGTGATTCTTTCCACAGTAGCACACTTTGGAGAAAAACAGGATGGGGAAAATTTGTTATTCTTTAAAAGGAAAAAAAATAAGATAATTGAAGAATTATAAGAAGTGTCCCAGGGATGCCAAATAACGAGTAGGTGTGTGAACACACCTTTGCAGTCATCGACCTTTCTACCTTTGAGATATTGATATCCAGCAGTAGAAAAATGTCCACCGGAAAGCTCCACTTATTTCCAAACTCTTCCATGTTTCCAAATAGCAGTTTTATTCTTTTTCAGACTAAGTGTCTTGCTGTTGTTTGGGCAAATATACTTCCTACTTAATGAAAACAGCAGCAGTATTAGGAGTAGCAATTAAAACTTGCAGCTGTTGTCCAGGTTGCACTGCCAACTTTATAAATGCAGAGTATGAAAGAAAAAAAAAAGGTACTCCCCAGAAGTGTTTATTTATTTATTTTTTAAAAAAGTTTTTTATTTTTTTCTCCAGTTTCCATATATACTGGTACATCAATACATATACCTTAAAAACATATCAATAACATACATACTTATATATTTTTATCCAATCAATCAAAATTCAATATCTTATTTTTGCACCTATTTCTTTGCTGTTATTTATCAGTCTGTTTTTCCCCTTTTCTTTACACTCCCCTCCCTCTATCTCCACCTCCTCTATCTACCTTCTTACACCTTCTCTCCCCTAGTGTTTATTTTTTGAGGGGGCTGTGCTCATGAGCAAAAGTCAATTTAGGCCTTTGTTCTCTGAGGCAGCAATTGCCTTGTAGGTATTGTTCTCTGACCATGTCCAGTTAGTGGTCCTCCGAAGATGGTTTTACTTTTGTGCCTGATAGTTGGCTTCCAAGTGTTGTGTTCCTTCAGCAGTTGATCCAACTGCTGCCATCTCCTCCATCTTGCTGCCACTTTAAATGTATACCCATCTGTAAAATGGCAACACTGTTGGTTGGCAAGGCAGCAAAGGATGGATGAGATTTATCAAAATCACCAATGAGACACAATATACCAGAGGCAAAGCTTAAATTGGTCTCATTAGGCTTATCTATGTACTTTACTTCTCTGAGGACTACAGCAGGTAAATGCAAAATGAAGAGATACAACCTGTAAGGTTTTCTGAAATAACTCTTATGGTATTTTTGATGTTTACCTTAATGTTTTCTCATATGAATACCACATAGCAGTCTGTTCTGTGCTGATTGGATATTGTTTCTCCTCTTCTCCTTAGTATATGATGATATAATTCAGGGATTGAGTAGAGTCAGTGGTGAGTAAATGTCACTTTTATTTGTTTTCTTTAGATTTGTATGCCCATCCATCTTAAGCACAACTTGGGTAGCTCACAAAATGAATAACCATAAAATCATAAATCAAGTGATGTGGTGGCTCAGTGGTTAAGAAGCTGAGCTTGTCTGCTGGGAAGCTGGCAGCCCAGGTTCGAGACCCGAGTGCCATAAGAGGGGGTTGAGCTCCTGTCCTGCCTAGCAGTTCGAAGGCATGCAAATGCAAGTAGATAAATAGGTACCACTTTGGTAGGAAGGTAACAGTGCTCTGTGACATCATGCTGGCCACATGACCACAGAAATGTCTTCAAACCACACTGACTCAATGGCCTTAAAAGGGAAATGGGTCAGCAATGACTAGTGGAATCAGATTGGCAGGGACTCCTTTACCTTTACCATGAACTATAAAATTGAAAAATAAAAAAAACCTGGCACCAATCATCTCTTTAGGTTGCCTCACCACTAGCTTCCGATATCCTTATACTATCCCAGCACCTGGGTAAAAGGCCAGGTCTGATGGCCTTCCAAAAGACTAAAAAGTGATCTTTGAAGATCACTCTGTAAGAAGAGAAGCAACCTAGAACTAAGGAGAAATTTCCTTGACAGTTAGAACCATTAATCAGTGGAACGACTTGCCATCCGAAGACATGGGTGTTCCAACACTGATTTTTTAAAAAAAGAGTTTGGACAGCCATTTGTCTGAAATGATATAGGGTCTCCTGCTTGAGCAGTGGGTTGGACTAGAAGACCTCCAAGGCCCCTTCCAACTATGTTACTCTCTATTTCCAGGTTTTAGAAAATAAGTATAAAATATTTGAGTATTCACTAACATAGAGAATACTATCTAGCAATATTTGTATCACCTGAGTAGCTAGCATTTGATTAGAATCCAGTACTAAAAAAATGCAATTGTGCTTAGCTTGAGGTGACTCAGAATCAGCAAGGTGTTACTCTCTGGCAGGAGTAAAATATTTTCCCATCTGTTAGGTTTTGCTTCATTTATTGAAGTAGGCTTAGGACAATTCAGTTTGTTGTATCTGTAAATAAGAATTTATCAGGCACTACCAAGTTCTTAGTCAATGATTTAATGCTAAATCATTTTAAATTTAGTATCACAGCCTTAAATAGAAATGTATGTCTTAAGTTGGCATTTACTGGCACTTTAAAAGAATAAACAAGCAGAAGATGATAATAATAATGTTTTCTTACTTTTGACATTTATCATCATTACATAGTAAATGTTCTTAATCAGTACATTTTGGTAATGAAGATAATATTTTGTAATTTGGAGAGAGGACATTGGACAGATTTCTGATGGCAGCATTTTTTTTAAAAAAATTGACCAGCAATGGCCAGTAACAACTTTTGAAATAAATGTCATTTATGTTATACATATATAACAAAAGACTTTTGTACTACAGTTTTAAGGTGATGCATATTTTATGGAAAACTTTCAGCAGAAGTGTTTGGGGGTTCAAAATGTGAACTTTGAGCACAATATCCACTGTGTTAAGAAACTGCTGTTATTATTTAAGAGGTTAGACCTTACAGTTTAAAACTGATTATAAGCAACATTTTTTTTTCCTGACTGCAGGTAAATCAGCTTCTCCTCTGAAGATCCACTGTACTCCGGAAGGAATAAGGCTGCAGTGTTTCTTGAAATATTACATGGAGGAAATGAAATCAAGCTGGTATCACAAGTAAGGGAGAACAAAGTTCTGAATCCTGCATGAATATCAACTGGTATTCAGTAGCTATTGAAAACTCATTTTGGGAACGATGCTGATAATGCAGGCAGGAAAATTACAGCTCAGATGGTCATTTCTAACTTTTTTTTTAAAGGAATAAATTTACATTCCCCTGTGATAGGTTTTGCATGACAAATGAGCCAATCTATGTTTTTATACTGTCATCAGCACAGCTGGCAGCTTTGCCTGCGAATCCCCAGTCACCCCTGAATCATCCTAGGACCTTGCAAAGCAGGGAGCCTGGAACAAATCTTCAAGTCAGCAGCCACCCACAGCAGACAATCCTCCACCCACTGAAAAGCAGAGATCTAACAGGGCTTCAAGCTACAGATCTGTTTGGCTGAGGAAGTTGATGCTTATCATTTATTAATTTTTGTCCCACCTCTATCTATCTATCTATCTATCTATCTATCTATCTATCTATCTATCTATCTATCTATCTATCTATCTATCTATCTATCTATCTATCTATCTATCTATCTATCTATCTATCTATCATCTATCTGCCAAATACCACTCATGCATCATCACAAAATCTCCAGAACCATAAAGCCTACAAACTTGAAACTTGGCACGTATGTTCCTCTTGGCTTCTAGGTGCTCATTAAGAAAGGATTTTTCAAAATGACCATTAGATCATTAGTATTTCTTATATTATTATTAACATGCTCTGATGCTAAGGAGTTAGATGTTCTACTCCCCCTCCCCACCTGAAAAGAGCTCTGTTCCAACTGCCAGTTGGGCATGGGCATGGCCTGCCTGTGACTCATCCGGCCTGTGGGCTGGGAGTTTAGACATTCTACTCTCCCTCCCCACCTGAAAAGAACTCTGTTCCAACTGTTTGGAGTTAGAGGGAGAGGGAGAGGGAGAAGAAGGAAGGAAAGAAGGAGAAAGAGAGAGAGAGGGAGGGAGGGAAGGAAAATATAAGGCAACTGGCAGTTGGAACAGAGTTGGAATAGAGGGAGGGATGGAGGGAGAGGGAAGGAAGGAAGGTAGGAAAAGAGAGGAAGAGGGAGACGGGAGGAAGGAAGGAAAGGGAAAGAGAGGTATGGAGGGAAGGAAGGAAGGAAGGAAGGAGAAAGAGGGAAGGAGGGAAGGAGGGAAAAGAGAGGTAGAGGTAGAGGTAGAGAGGGGGAAGGAAGGAAGGAAGGAAGGAAGGAAGGAAGGAAGCAAGCAAGCAAGCAAGCAAGCAAGCAAGCAAGCAAGCAAGCAAGCAAGCAAGCAAGCAAGCAAGCATTTTCAAGCTTTAACTGTCAATTTATCAAGCCCGATCACATAGTTTCGTAGCGAAGCACGGGTAGCCAGCTACTAGTTACTTTATAAATATAACTCAAGGTGATAAACACACAATACTATTTTCTCCTCCTATTTTCCTCACAACAACAACCTTGTGAGGTGTGTTGGGCTGAGAGAAAGTGATTGGCCCAAGGTCACCCATCTGGCTTTCATGGCCAAGACAGGACTAGAATTCACAATCTCCTGGTTTCTAGGACAGCACCCTATTCACTGCATCTTTAACCATTTTTTAATACATGAGTTTCTTGTTAGGTCAAATCCCATCAATTTGGATTGCTCTGTTCTGGACACCTATATTACCAGGATTGTTCAGTGGGAAGTGAGCTGGCTCTTTTCCTGATTTGATCTCACACACTGCCTGGGAGCTATTGAGTCCTAAGCATTAAATATGGAAAGCAATACTATATGAAGGTCATTGTACCTAAAGTTATCAGTTAGCAAAAGCACGAAGTTAAGGAAAATGTGTTATGATTCCCAGAGACTTTTTTAAACTTGAAAACTTCAGACGAAATATCAGGTTTACTTTGAATTTTTCATGGCTGCTCCATATGCGCTTGAAGAAATGCCTCTGATTCTTCGGCTAAGTATCTCACAGCGAGCACCTTACTTCTGAATGCAGCTGCAGTTCTATAAAGTTTAGAATTACCTGCTACAGGTGTTAGTAGTTCTACGAAACTTCAAATGAGGGTTTTCCCCAGCCCTATCTGCAGATATTGGGGGCTGTGCTTCAACCCAGAGCAGGAAGTCTCATTTTCTTTGCCTCTCTTTCTTTCCTGCTTGTGACTCACAAAGCTTGGATTAACCCAGGGGTCTTCAAACTTGGCAACTTTAAGGCTTGTGGACTTCAACTCCCAGAATTCTCCAGTCAGCTATGCTATGCTGGCTGGAGAATTCTGGGAGTTGAAGTCCACAAGCCTTAAAGTTGCCAAGTTTGAAGACCCCTGGATTAACCAGTCATATAGCTGCATGCTTTTGCTTGCTTTCCTTTTTGAGCATCTCTTTAATCTCCTCTATTTCCCCTTTAGAATATTCAGATAGTCTTCCTTGTCTTTTCTCTCTCTTTCTGAAAATGAAAGATACATCCTGAAACCACTATAAATGATAAACAGCAGAAGTAATAGAAATCTCCCTAGGAGAGAGATGCTTTTCCTTAAAAAAAGCAAAAGCAAAACAAAACGAAATGCTTTTAAGCTTCATGTAGATTATTACATTGAAATACAGATAGAACAAAAATAAGTATGAAATAAATTAGAAACGAAAGAGGAAAGAATTTAAAAGAAAGGCCAAGTGGAGATGCTATTTTCTGAAAAAAGGATCTTGCTGATTTTTAAAAAAATATCTCTGAATTTCCTTCTCTTTATAGGTACAGAGGATATAATACTCCAACGGCTTTTTGGTCAAAGATAGTCCTCCTGATTGAAGTCTGCAAATCCTCAACCTTTTGCACGATTGTATTGAGGCTGCAAAAAAAATTCAGCGTTTTTTATTATTAGATTTCTTGATATTCAAATACCTCCAATAATGAAAGTGTAGAAAACTTTTCTGAACTGCAACTTCAGTACAACGTTGCAACAAGTGTATGTTTGCAGCTTTAACTATAATGTTGCTTGATTAAGATACACCGAAGGATTTGAACATGTCTGGTGGCATTTATTGTTAATTTTTTGAACACTTTCTTTGGGGGAGTCATGTGGCATTTAAACTTTTGCTTGAAACTTTCTGGCTGCTTGAAACTAGCTTTAAGACAATCAGGAACATCCCCGTCAGCTCAGGGGTGAAATTCAAAAATTTTCCCTACTGGTTCTGTGGGCGTGGCTTGGTGGGCGTGGCAAGGGAAGGATACTGCAAAATCTCCATTCCCATCCCATTCCTGGGGGAAGGATATTGCAAAATCTCCCATTCCCTCCCCACTCCTGGGGGAAGGATATTGCAAAATATATGAGCCGAGGTGGCGCAGCGGTGAGAGGGCAGTACTGCAGGCCACTTTAGCCCACTGTGATCCGCAGGTCAGTGGTTCAAATCCCACCGGCTCAAGGTTGACTCAGCCTTCCATCCTTCTGAGGTAGGTAAAATGAGGACCCAGATTGTTGGGGGCAATATAAATATACATTGCTTACTGATGTAAACCGCTTAGAGAGTGCTTGCACTGTGAGGCTGTATATAAATCTCACTAATAAATAAATAAATAAAATCTCCATTCCCACCCCACTCTGGGGCCAGCCAGAGGTGGTATTTGCTGGTTCTCCAAACTACTCAAAATTTCTGCTACCGGTTCTCCAGAACCTGTCAGAACATGCTGAATTCCACCCCTGCATAAGCTGCCACCTTGTGCTTCCTTGTGCTTTGCTGTTATGTGGTGACAGACTGCCCTGAACTGTGGGGCGGGGGAATGAAGGAGGGAATGCTTTGGGAAACAAAAGTAAGTGCTATGTCTCCTTGAGACGCTGCCTCAAGGTCACCCAGCTAGAAGAAGGAGAGGGGCCACATAACAAACTACACTTGGACTGACTGTTAAGAAAACATCTTGCCTGAACCTGATTGGTTACACTGACGGGACAATAAAGACAGTTAAGGGAGGAAAAGTAGAACTTAGGAAACATCTATGGAGATTCTCAGTCATCCAGGTCATGGTTTTCCCAAAAGTGCTTTTTCAAGAGGCAACTGGACTTTCTGGCTTTTCTTTGAAGACGCTTTGCTTCTCATCCAAGAAGCTTCTTCAGCATTCTTACAGGGATTGCCCCAGACCTGAAGAAGCTTCTTGGATGAGAAGTGAAACGTCTTCAAAGAAAAACCAGAAAGTCCAGTTGCCTCTTGAAAAAGCACCTTTGGTAGAACTTAGGGATTTGGGCGCATGATTTTCAGTTCTGGTTTTGCAATACTGCAGTACACTCGATTTCTAATGAACTATGCCTTTCACCAAATGGAGCCAAGGATCATTTCCATTTAGAGCACAGGTGTCAAACTCATGGCGTGACGTTGCCATCACGTGACGTTTCACGAGATTTCTTCCCTTCATGGAGCTGGGGTGGGCGTGGCCTGCATGTGGGCTGCCAGCTTGACACCTCTGATTTAGAGGTTTAAGTTGTGGCAGGTTTGACTATTCCTCTCCTGTTTTGTAATGTCCAAGTATACCAAAATGATGCGCGTTTGCTTGAATGCGGTCTCTTGGTTCACCTAGGGAAGCGAAGGTTTCTTCAAGTGAAAAGATGAGAATTGGTGGTAGTGATGAAGTCGCATGGATACAGATATGTGAGCCTACCGAAAAAGATAAAGGGAAATATACCTTTGAGCTGTTTGATGGCAAGGAAGCCCACAAGCGGACCCTTGATCTATCTGGGCAAGGTAGGAATCTTTACCACCCATGCAACATTTTATCCCTGTCAAACATATTTTGGAAACTGCCCTATTTCTCTTTGGTTTTTATTCATAAGCATCAGTTCTGTGCTCGAAATGTTCCGGGAACATGCATTATCTTTATTCATTCCACGTCTCATCGAGACTGACTTTGATCCCTGCTTTTAGATTTTGTTTGATGTTTCTGTACCACACTGTAGGCTGTGGGTGGGGGCAGGGAAAGCAAGGCAAGTACATATGCTCGCATTTGTGCCAACTCATAAAGTCAAGTTCCTAACATGCTAAAATGTTTCACTGCAGCTTTCGATGAGGCCTATGAAGAATTCCAACGGCTCAAGTAAGATTTTATTTATTTATTTATTGCTTTAGACATAAACTTTGCAATTAGTTTATTTTGGCCATCAGTGTCATTGTACTAGGATGTTAATTTTTTTCCATTTTTTTTTCAACTTCAGGGCAGCTGCTATTGCTGAGAAAAGTAAGTATTTGAAAGTAAATAAACAAACGAAGGAATATTCAATATGAAAACGGAAGAACAGGAGATAGCGTTCTAGTAAAAATGAAAAGAGTAGCTTTGAATGAATGATAAAAAGTCGAAGTCTTATACAAAGGACATTTTTAAATCAGATATTGTGTAGTGGGCTCCAGTAGGCAAGAAGCAGACCAGCATAGCTGCAACAGCATTTATTGACTCAAAAGTGGAACTGAGGAACAGCAGGCAAATTTGCCTGTAATTTATACTCTGGGCCCACAGGGCCTCAACCAATCATAATCCTTGAAAAAGTCCACCCAAATATGAATGTTCTAAGTTTTCCTCCAAAACAGTTGGAGTTAACAGTTAGGGTCATCTAAAGGTTAGTTCACTTTAGCAGGGCTTAACACAACCATATATATTCAATACATAACATCAAACATGGTGAATGATTGTGGTAGAAATACGAGGTGTGTATAGATAACCAGATTTGCTTCTTTGGTTCAGTGAGTTGGCAAACAATTTGACCCACCTTAGTCTGACCGGGATTTTCCCTTTTTCCATTCGGTCAGGAAACATGAATATAAATCTTGATTCAGAAATTGCTTTCTCCTCTTTTATCTAGTTAATAATTTGATATTATTAGATGAATGGATAGATGAATGAATTATTTATTATTGCTGAGGGCCATCCAATAGTCTAGAACTAGAACATCCGAGCGATAATGTATATATAATAAAGCAGGCATAGACAAACATAGAGGCGATAGACTATAAGACAGCAACTGGGGAGAGTGATGGATTATCAGTTTGCTGATGCCCCATCAGCAGAAGATAATGAGAGGATGCCAGCAAAACTGATAAGCAATTTCTCTCAACAGGTCTAGTTGTCTCATACAGTCTCCTGTTCCTTTAATGTTTCTCTCTCTCTCTCTCTCTCTCTCTCTCTCTCTCTCTCTCTCTCTCTCTCTCTCTCTCTCTCTCTCTCTCTCTCTCTCTCTCTTATTATTGTATTATGGTAGGGATGGTTACTGCAGAAGGCTATTTTAACTGCTAGCCATTGGCTATAATAAAGAATTCATTCGTTTTGTAATTGAACATCAACAAATAACTAGATTTCCCTCCCCAAACATCATATTGATGGAATGGAACAAAAACTGTGAGAATAGAAATAGAAATGGCTTATGAGGCATAAGGAATGTCAAATACTAAGTGCAGAATTGTGCTTTCATTTGTCATCTTTTTGTTTTAAAAAAATGAAATTTCAGATGACATTTTTGTTTCTTAGTGAACTGGAAATTTGTAGACAAAGTTGACCTACTGCAAGGATCAAACTTGACAATTTTCTTATGATTAGGCTGATGTATTTGTACACAGTAGAATTCTTTCCATTAGGGAATCCTCTAATGGTGGTACAGTGGTTAAAGTGCAGTATTGCAGGCTTGTTATGTCGACTGCCAACAGTTCGATTCTCACCGGCTCAAGGTTGACTCAGTCTTTCCATCCTTCCAAGGTCGGTAAAATGAGGACCCAGATTGTTGGAGGCAATTTGCTGACTCTGTAAACCGCTTAGAGAGGGCTGTAAAGCACCGTTAAGCAGTATATAAGTCTAAGTGCTATTGCTATTGTTATCCCCTCCTTTGAAATAAAAATGATCATGATAAGGATTTGTGTGCGCGCAAATGCATACAGTATCAAGATTGCCCTTGCTAAGAAGCTCATAATATTTTAGAACAGTGGTCCCCAACTTTTCTGGCTTTGCACACCGATGGGGATGTGTGTGTGTGTAGGAGAGGGGATGGTTTTGTGTGAGTGGCAGGCACACGTGCGAACACTTACTGCTCTACTTGCATAAGTGGAGTTCCATTTGCACAAGTGGAGCTGCTTGCACGTGCGCTTGCCCGCCATTTGCACAGCTCGGTTCTGGATGGGCCATGGCCCAGTACCGAGCCACGGCCCTGTTTTAGAAAGATAGATGCATTAGTTTCTTGGATGGCAACCTTCACATTGGTCTGGATAGACTATGTTTGCGAGAAGGCATGTTTTTCACTTGCTTGTCTGCCTTTCCATAGGGGTATTACTGGTTGGGCAATTTATTTGAAAAATGTTCCAAAGAAAAGAGCTGCCCTAAGGCAATAAATCTGGAAAACTATGGAAGTTTTCAAAAAGATAGGTGCAAGGATTAGGGTACACTGAGATAAAAGCACTGAGAATTAGAATATTGCTATGATATTTCACTACGATATTTCACTTCAATGCCTCTGCTGCTAAAGCACTTTAGGCAATCATTCTAGAAAACAATTCACCATAATTTGAAGCTAGGGCTGTCAGTAGCACACTGTGACTGTTCTCTCGGTTCCTTTCTCCATTTGCTGTCATGGTATTATTCTTAAGTGTGGATAAATATATCTGTTTCTTCCCTGACAAACCACTTGTGACACCTCAGGGGGTTCTGTCAAGTTTATCTACAACAAGCTAGGTATGTTTGGGGAACCAAATGAATACACCTAGTTGGGATGAAATTCACTCCAGTTTGAAAGGGAATATGTAGGTATGCCTTTGGGGAGACCTACATAACTCTGTGTAAAGCATATATGATATCTTCCAGGGAACAATAAACATCTGGTTTTTGTTATGTGTATGGAAGTGCAAAAAAGCTGGTGGGTGATTAGTAACCTGGCAGACGGAAATCTAAATACTTGAATATTTTTAGGAAGTAAGTTAGCAGGTCAAAATAAGTATCAGTGTTAAACCTCAAACTCAATAGCTATCTTAATTTGTGTTTAAGAACCAATAGTGGTGCGGGTAAATTTATATAAAAAGAGCCGTGGTGACGCAGTGGTTAGAGTGCAGTACTGCAGGCTACTTCTGCTGCCTGCTGGCTGCCTGCAATTTGGCAGTTTGAATCTCACCAGGCTCAAGGTGGACTCAGCCTTCCATCCTTCCAAGGTTGGTAAAATGAGGATCCAGTTGACTTTGTAAACCACTTAGAGAAGGCTGTAAAGCACTGCGAAGTGGTATATAAGTCTATAATGCTTATTAGAACTCAGCAGTTAAAGACATTAGTGATGTGGAAGAAGCAAAATGTGTGCTGTAATATCAACATGCGAATTCCATCTTGTTTGTACTTGTGTCCTGATGTTGTTAGTTTTGCTACGGTTTTTGATGATACATCCATTTGCTGCTCCATGGGACATCCCAGGAGCTTATAAGAAGCTCCCAAGAAAGAGACAGGGATACTAAACTCTGCTGCCCCAATTTCCTAGCAATTGAAATTGAGAGGTATACGTGCCTCTGATAATAATAGATAATAAAGAACCAAATTAATCAGTAACCAGTGGCAATCCTACCTTCTAAGAAGCATAAAGCCATCAAAGTTAGTAGCCAAGGCTGCATCTTGAGTTAGCAAATTTTCTAGTTTACCTATGATGAAGGAATTCATATCTCTTCAATCTTTCCTCATTGAGCTTCCTCAAAGGTGTCGTTTTTACAGTATACGGCTATATCAGGTTCCATATCATCCTTTTTTCTACAAGCTGAAATTTTCCTCGGGAGCAGTGGCCTCAGCTCCTTGAATCCAGATAATGTTTGTTTCCCTTCTTTGTACAGTTTCTACAGGCTCAGAATTGAGTGCAATATTCCAAATTGAGTTGTGTCATAGACTTATATAAAAGCTTGATTGCAATTCTATTTTAGAATTTGGCATTTCACAGCCGCCACATCTGGGGTTTATGTTTCCATCCAGCTATACATCATAACTCTCCAGGATGCCTTTGCTGCTTCTTTTTTTAAAAAGATTCTAATTACCTTAAACAATTCCAGATTGCCAGCAAACACGGCCATCTCAGTGCTCTATCTAACTCCAGATCTCTGTCTGTAACTATAATGTGTTTAGTATTGTCATCTAACATCAAGCTTTCAGCAGTGTGTCTTATTTCATCAATGAGTTCTGGACATTTTCTAATGCAGTCTGTTGCCATTTTGATGAAGCATCCTGATGACCTTATGGTCATTCCATTTCTAGTCATGACTACATCCAGTCATTTCAGATTTCCTGTAGCAACTCTTTACTACTACTGAAACAATCAACAAACCTCCCCCCCCCCACTATTATCTGTACAGAAAGCCTGCTAAGCAGATAGATGTAAACAAGGCACTCTACTATGGTTAAAAAGAAATGGTCAGGAAGGCCTGCTTCATTTTTGCACTGGGATTCTCCTTTCAGAGATGGGTGGCAAAGGTAACCACAACCAACTCTTTTGACAGGTGCTTTGGGTTTAAAGCACTGTTAGCAAAGACAAATTCCTTGTGTGTCCAATCACACTTGGCCAATAAAGAATTCTATATTCGATAGAGTAGGACAGAATCCTAAATTGGAGTGAGGTTTGGAGGGTAGCAAAGGCTGCTGGTGTTCTTCTGGATGCTTCTTTCTTTCTTTCTTTCTTTCTTTCTTTCTTTCTTTCTTTCTTTCTTTCTTTCTTTCTTTCTTTCTTTCTTTCTTTCTTTCTTTCTTTCTTTTTTTGTTCTTTCCCTTTCCCTTTCCCTTCCTCCCTCTCTCTTTCTTTCTTTTCTCTCTCTTTTTCTTTCTTTCTTTCTTTCTTTCTTTCTTTCTTTCTTTCTTTCTTTCTTTCTTTCTTTCTTTCTTTCTTTCTTTCTTTCTTTCTTTCTTTCTTTCTTTCTTTCTTTCTTTCTTTCTTTCTTTTTTTCTTTCTCTCTCTCTCTCTCTCTCTCCTTCCTTCCTTCCTTCCTCCCTCCCTCCCCCTCCCTCCCCACTCTCTCCTTTCATATTTCTAACTTTATATCTGTATGTTCACAGATCGTGGTAAAGTGGTTGGTGGTTTGCCGGATGTTGTGACCATAATGGAAGACAAGGTATGGATAAAACCCCTTGGTCAGCTTAGTTATTTTTTAATAGGAACTTTTGTGTATACAGCAAAAAGGGCCTTCTTTAAGAACATTTGAGTAGTATGAATCCATTGGACTTTGAAGAAGAAGGATAGAAAGCGTATAGATGCTTTTAAATTTGGTATTGGAGAAAACACCTAAAAATACCATGGATAGCACAAAATAAATGTAGATAGATAGATAGATAGATAGATAGATAGATAGATAGATAGATAGATAGATAGATAGATAGATAGATAGATGAATCAGCAAACAAATCAAGCAGAGTGCTCTCGAGGCGCAAATGACCTGGCTCAAATCATCATACTTCAGACAAATTGTGAAGACCCACTTCTTGGAAGAGAAGATGGGGATAACCAAGATGAATGAACTCAGCTATGGTAGCAATGGGTACCAATGGGAAGATCCAAAAAATCAGGTTGGGGACAGACTGTCTTGGAGAAAATCCATCTATGTGGTTACTGAGAATTTATATCAACTTAATAGCACATCCAAGATCACCACAGATGGGGATTGCAGCTAAGAAATTAAAAGACGCTTGTTCCTGGGGAGGAAAGCTATGGCAAATCTAGACAGCATACTAAAAAGCAGAGACATCACCCTGCCAACAAAAGTGCATATAGTCAAGGCTATGCTTTTCCCAGTTGCAATGTATGGCTGTGAAAGTTAGACCATAAGAAAGGCTAGGCACCAAAGAATTGAGGCCTTTGAACTATGGTGCTGGAGAAGACTCCTGCGAGTCCCTTGGACTGCAAGGTGATCAAACCGGTCAATCCTAGAGGAGATCAGCCCTGACTGCTCTTTAGAAGGCCAGATCCTGAAGATGAAACTCAAATACTTTGGCCACCTAATGAGAAGGAAGGACTCACTAGAGAAGAGCCTAATGCTGGGAAAGATTGAGGGCAAAAGAAGAATGGGACGACAGAGAATGAGGTGGCTGGATGGAGTCACTGAAACAGTAGGCGTGGGCTTAAATGGACTCCTGAGGATGGTAGAGAACCGGAAGGCCTGGAGGAACGTTGTCCATGGGGTCGTGATGGTTCGGATACAATTTCGCAACTAACAAAAATAGCACATTATCAACCAATCCATAAATGATACATCCCATACAAGTCTATAATAGATGCTAACTGGAAGGTATATCTAATGCAAATTTTACTTTGAGGAATATGCTTGATGCTTTTGCTATTGCACCTAAGACAAGAAGAAATTGTGAATGAATACCCAAGGGATTGAATGAACTGCAAGGTGGAAACCAAAAGCACACACAAAAATATGTCTTCAACCAGAGCCAGGGCAGAGTGAGGCTAATTTACAATGGCTTGAGTCTGAAGTTAAATAAATGGAAGAAATTTTTGTCATCCTCTCTTGGATTCTCTTATATACCAGGGGTGCAGCATTGGGCTGTGGCATGCCAGAAACAGGGCTGCACAAACTAGTGAAGCCCCATCTTCTGGATGCAGGCAGCCTGCGAAACCTTTCCCCCTCTGGTCCATGGAAAAACCTCTCTCCACAGAACCAGTCCCTGGTGCCCCAAAAGAATGGGGGTGTCACGTAGTGAATATTGTCAGTTGTATGTATATGCAGGGTGATGCATCCCTATTCTACTTTATGGTACATTCCATTACAAGCAGGACATGTGATGTGATTTTGTACGCATGTGTGCATTCCTGATTCTCCATTATTCTTCTTGTGGTTTGGCTCTGACCGAGAGCGGTCACATTTAATTAGCAAGAATGTAATTATTCAGAATTTATTGTTTTTGTACCGAAATAAATATTTTATTAGAACTTTAACTTCGGTTTTATTTCTAAATGTCTGAGCTCCGAGAGAAAGATCAAACATCGCCTCTGTGAGATTTATTCTCACCTCTAACAGGGGGCCACTGTTATATACGATTTAAAATTCTTCCCCTTCCCTAAACCTCCCAGTAATACCTCCGATTGTCTAAAACCGCTGCATAAGTTTTCTTTTTCTTCTTTTTCTTCTAGACCCTGAATCTGACCTGCACTGTGTTTGGTAGTCCTGATCCTGAAGTGAACTGGTTTAAGAATGACAGGGAACTCGAACAGAGCGACCATTACACAGCTAAACTAGAACAAGGGAAGCATGCCAGTTTGGTAATTAAGGGGGTGTCATCAGAAGATTCTGGAAAATACAGCATCAGTGTCAAGAACAAGTACGGGGGCGAGATAGTCGATGTCACCATCAGCGTGTATAAGCACGGGGAAGAGATACCTGACGTTAAACATGTCTCAGGTGATAGAATAAGGGAGATACCTGCGAAGCCAGCTGAATAATCATAAATGACAAGAAACATGTGGGGAAACGAGTGTGCTTGATGAACAAAAGGCTTGAGAGAAGCTGTAGTTTTGTTTGTGTAGTAGTTCTGCAATGGAAAACTGGCGATGTTTAGGAGACAGTTATGTTTATTTTTTTGAAGGCTGCATCTTGGTATCTTTTTCTTATAATGCCATCACAATTGGCAATGACATCACTCTGAATAGGAGTGTCCCACGGCTTGCCAGTAATAAAAGACCATAATCACGGCAGCTGTCACGAGTTTCTACGTATTTCAATCCTGGTTCTTTCTATCCATGAAACGCAATTCTCTGTCTTGCAAGCGGAAACTGGGAACTGCTTAGCTATAGATCAGGAAACGCGGCTTCTTAATCTGAGCTGTGAACTCTGGTGGCTTTTTGTAAAACCCTGCTGAACTCAAAACTCTGCAGCGACAAATAAATCAGAGGCGCTGAACACATGACCTTCTAAGTCATCCTTTGTGGCATTGCTGTTTTGTAGTGCAAGCAAATCTTTAGTCATACTTTACAATCACCACGGACTCATTTAAACCATAAGTTTCACAGTTGTTTGTTTCTCCCCCCACCCCGCTTTGTGCTAATAAAAAATCTCCAAAAGTCACCTTGTGGTTCTCTCTCTGCACCAAATGACTCTTAACTTAGTTGTGTTTCCACCCTTTGGCTGTTTAATTATGATCTGTTGCAGCTTCACAGCTGGCAGAAGGCAGACCATCGACTCACAATAAAACAAGTGAATGATGGATACTCGGAGTCACTCCATTTTACTTAGCCACATTATTTTTCTCTTTTTATAGAGTGGTCAACAAGAAGTTAGAAATTAGGAACTGATACTTGGTAGCGGCCTAGGGTGATGCAGTATTGCAGGCCAATTCTGGCGATTGCCAGCAGTTCGACCTTGACCAGCTCAAGATTGACTCAGCTTTCCATCCTTCTGAGGTGGGTAAAATGAGGACCCAGATTGTTGGGGGCAATATGCTGAACCCTGTAAACCCCTTATAGAGGGCTGTAAAGCACTATGAAGCGGTATATAAGTCTAAGTGCTGTTGCTGTTATACTTGGAACCATAGGTGTCTTTGGGTGAGGTAGGCAGAAACCAATGATGTATGTTGTGGTGCAAACCCTACCCATTATCTACCTAGGTGCAAAAGGACTGAGCTTATATCATGACATCACAACTCATTTTCACCTTTTTGGCATGATCATAGCAATAGCAATAGCACTTAGACTTATATACTGCTTCATAGTGCTTTACAGCCCTCTCTAAGCGGTGAGATTGAGCCGGTGAGATTTGAACAGCTGAACTGCTGAACTAGTAGTCAGCTGAAGTAGCCTGCAGTGCTGCACTTTAACCACTGCGCCACCTCGGCTCTTATCATGGTTAGGAGTGGACACCTTTGCTTTTCGCTTGGCTCTTCAGGAAGTCAACTCCCCCCCCCCTCTGACTTTGTAGACTGAGCTAGAAATTTCACATTACTTTAGTGGGATTATTCATTGGTTTTGTATCAGGGAGTTAGACAAGGACATTATCTATCTATCTATCTATCTATCTATCTATCTATCTATCTATCTATCTATCTATCTATCTATCTATCTATCTATCTATCTATCTATCTATCTATCTCACACTTCTTAACCTCCCATCTCCTTCAGAGGTGAAATTGTATTCTTCCATGGGGCGTTGTCTCTGAATGGATACTTTCATATGTTTGTGTATTAATCTCTCCTTTAGTGTTTCTCAACCTCAGCAACTTTTAGATGTGTGGACTTCAACTCCCAGAATTCCCTATGCTGACTGTATGGAGTTGAAATCCACAAATCCTAAAGTTACTGAGGTTGAGAAACACTGATCTAAGCAGGCTTGTCAAACTGGCGGCCCATGGGCCGGACACATCATGTGCAGGCCACACCCAACCCAGCTCCACAAAGGCAAAACACGTGGCGATATGTCACACGCAGGCCCGTGACACGATCGAGTTTGACACCTATGATCTAAATTAATCTAGATTCACTGATGATATTCTTTCAGCAAACACACCCGCATACAGGGAGAGGGTGAGGTGGGGAGAAAAACAGAGACTCCAATTATTATTTTGCATTCCATCAGCCTTTGAGAAGTATCCTTGGGCCCTGAGGACAAGGTTAAACTCATCCTGATTATGCTGTTAGCTAGCCCATTTTAGCTAAATAAGCTTCAGCCATTACCTTTCAGGTATGAGGGAAAGAATTTATGATGACATTTAATCTTTTGCTGAAGTAAAGAAATTAGTACATGCTGGAATGATATTTTCAAAAGGTTGAAGATTTTTATAATAGCCACTTAGATTTCTCCTCCCCCCTGCCCTCCTTAGAATTCAGGGAAACTACTTTATTTGGATTTTAAAAAAAGTTTGTGAAGAGAGAAGGCATACCGTAATAGCCTGATTACAGGTAGTCCTTGATTTACAACAGCTTGTTTAGGGACCGTTTGAAGTTACAACGGCATTGAAAAAAGTGACTTATGACCATTTTTTCAGACTTATGACCATTTTAGCATCCCCACCCATGGTCACATGATCAGAATTTAGGAGGAGAAATTTTGGGCTGAATTGTGGTAGTCTCTAGTTGTATATTAAATGTGGCTTTTTTTCTATTACTATACATTGAAAACAGGCAACATGGTAACCAAAATGAACAAAAGCTAAAATGTTTGGGATTTAGGAAACACGTGGTTCGACATGACTGAGGTGGATAAAACCATGCACGGCATGGACAAAATAGGCAAGGAGGAAAATGGTAAAATATGAGGCCAGTCACTGAAGGTGATGATCTAGCACAGACCAAAGCAAGCATTTCTGCAACAGCCTATGAATAATCTATGACAGAGGTCATCAGACTTGGCAACTTTAAGACTTGTGGACTTCAACTCCCAGAATTCTCCAGCCAGCATAGCTGATTCTACGAGTTTATTATCTTGAGACATGGTTTTTGTCTGTAACCTGAACAGGAGCTCAATTCATGGAGGACACGTGAACTCTTGGTGTGCTTTCAAATAACAGTTGCAAAGAAACAATGGCAACAAGAGGTACAGGTAGTCCTCGACTTACAACCGTTCATTTGGTGACCGTTCAGCGTTACAACAGCACTGAAAAAAGTGACGTATGACCATTTTTCACATTTACGACCATTGCAGCATTCCCCGTGGTCATGTGTTCAGAATTCAGATGCTTGGTAACTAGCATGTACCGTATTTTTCAGAGTATAAGACACACCGGAGTATAAGACGCACCTTAGTTTTTGGGGAGGAAAATAGGGGGGGGGGAAATCTGCCTACCAGGTATTCATCTGGATAACGTCCTTAGTCTGGTCAGCTTCAGCACATTATTTTATCTCCTGGTTAGGACTTAAAAAAACCTTCTTCTGAGAGAATAACAATGAAAGAGCCTGCAAGAACTGTAAGAGCTGGGAAGATCGTTAGCACCTGGTTAGGGCTAGAAAAAAACTTATTCGGAGCAAGTAGAGCAATGAAAAAAACCCTGCAAAGACTTAGGGCTGGAAAAACATTCTTCGGAGAGAGTAACAATGAAAAAGCCTGCAAGGTAAGAGCTGGGAAGATTGTTAGCAACTAGTTAGGGCTGGAAAAAAAGCTCCGAAAAAAGCTACATTCAGAGTATAAGACACACCCAAATTTTCAGCCACTTTTAGGGAGGAAAAACATGCATCTTATACTCCAAAAAATACGGTATTTATTTATTTATTTATTTATTTATTTAGAATTTTTTTCCTTTTTTCTCCACCATTACCATACATAAGTAAATACATATACCTTAAATTATATCAATAAACACAATTGTACATTATTATACAATTGTTCTTAAAATATTCTCCTATGTTACACCTAATTTATATTACTATTCATCGACCTGTTATTCTTTATTTCTTTACACTCCCCTCCCTCTATCTCCCCTTCTTCCCTCTACCTTCTTCTCCTTCTCTCCCCTTTCCTACACTCCACTCCTCCTCCCCTTCCTCCTTCCTCCTTCCTCTTTCTCCTTCTTTACCTTTCCTTGAGTCCTTCTTATCTTAAATCATCTCGTATTTAACATTGATTTATTATTCCCTTTAATTTTCTACCCCATCGGTGTCATTTCTTCATTTATCATTTATAAGTCATTTCATAATACATACTTCATAATTTTGGTACATGTTAATTAATTAATACTGCCTGCTCACTGGCATGTATTTATGATGGTTCAGGGACCCGGGGTTACGTGATCAACCTTCTGATAAGCAAAGCCAATTGGGAAGTCAGATTCATTTAACAACCGTGTTATTAACTTAACAACTGTGGTGATTCATTTAACAATCTTAACTTTTCTGCGGCAAGAAAAGTCATAAAATGGTGTGAAAACTCTCTTAACGAACGCCTAACTTAGCGACAGAAATTTTGGGCTCAACTGTGGTCATAAGCTGAGGACTATCTGTATATTTCACAAGCACCCCGTGGTAGGGATGTAATGCAAAGGTAAAGAGATCCATTGGAAGACTTTGAATCTGTCTCTGTTCAGCTTCACACGAACACAGAACTGCTGTTGTGGGAAAATAGGTGGAGGGAATCTGCTATAATTGCCTTAAGCTCCTGAACGAAAAGCCAGATGTGCATCGAATAAATCCAGAAATAAAATACGGGACTAAGGTGAATGTTGGCCTGATCCAGCCAGGCTAATCCTATGCTTTTTACATTTAAAAGTATAATTTAGCCTTGACTTTTGCCAATCCATCCAACTAGGCTGAAGCACCTAATCAATTGTGGCTGATTTTGAAATGTTAAGTGGAGCTGGACCTGTTTATATTTGGATGGGAGACTACCAGAAAATCATGGAGCTGTGCATTAGACTGAGAAATCCCAGAAAAGGCCAATGGCAAACTAGAGTAATGTTGCCAAGAAAAGAGCACAAATGTTTTTCCTCCAAAGTTGAGATTTACAGGAGTTGGGCTTTGTTTGTATCTTTAAAGATCACCAAGGGTGACACCCGCATTTTTGCATGCCAGTGTAGAGCAGGGATCTCCAGACTTGGGAACTTTAAGACTTGTGGACTTCAACTCCCAGAATTCCTCAGCCAGCAATTGTGGGAGTTGAAGTCCAGAAATCCTAAAGTTGCCCAGTTTGGGGACCCATGGCATAGAGCACTGGGCCTCCAGCTGTGCACTCTTCTTTGTGACAGGCATAAAGATTAGTAGTCAACCTCATTTTGTAGAAGGTAGAAAGAGGGGAGGGGAAGGGGGAAGGGGGAAGAGGAAGAGGAGGAAGAGAAGGAGGAGGAGGAGGAGGAGGAGGAGAAGAAAAAAGAAAGAAAGAAAGAAGAAAGAAAGAGAGAGAGAAAGAAAGAAAGAAAGAAAGAGAGAAGAAAGAAAGAAAGAAAGAGAGAGAGAGAGAGAGAAAGAAAGAAAGAAAGAAAGAAAGAGAAAGAAAGAAAGAAAGAAAGAAAGAAAGAAAGAAAGAAAGAAAGAAAGAAAGAAAGAAAGAAAGTAGTCTTAGTTCTTAAAGGAGGCTTTAATGGAGAAAATAAAGTGGATATTTCCAAAACTTGTGAGTATGAGACCTCTAGGTGGCACTGAAAGAACAAAGTTATAGAAGAAAGCTTCAGGAAAACAGTCCAATTCTTTTCACTTTGGTCGCTCTGATGCAAACGTGTCATTTGGGGAATGGGAGATTATTAAAAGCATTATACTTCTGCCAGAAAATTATAGCTTCCAGGAGATGGGTAGTCTTTTGGTTTTGGTTTTGACAATGCGACTGGATGATGACTTCACCTGGCGAAATGCAAAATGCAGCCCGTGAGGCATTACCTAAGTCTTGTGATGCTGTACTTTTCAGTGACGATGACTGACTATAAAGCAGCTCCCAATGCAGCCGTTGCAACTGGCCATAAGAAAGAGAAATGTAAGTGATTGCTTTACATGCCAAACCGTCCCAAAGGTGCTTTTTTCAAGAAGCAAGTGGAACTTTCTGGTTTTTCTTTGAAGACGTTTCGCTTCTCATCCAAGATCCTTCTTCAGCAGAGTTCTCTTTCAGCAGAACTGAAGAAGCGTCTTGGTTGAGAAGCAAAATGTCTTCAAAGAAAAACCAGAAAGTCCAGTTGCCTCTTGAAAAAGCACCTTTGGGACCACCATGACCTGGATGACTGAGAATCTCTGTAGACATTTACATGCCAAATTTCGAGACTTTGTGGAATTGGACTTGGAAGTACAGGTGGTCCTCAATTTACAATCATTTGTTTAATGACCATTCAAAGTTGCACTGAAAAAAATGACTTATAACCGGTCCTCACACTTACGACTGTTGCAGCATCCCCCCTGTGGTATAATCAAAATTTGGGCACTTGGCAAAACCGGCCTTCATTTATAACAGTGGCAGCATCCTGGGGTCATGTGATTGCCCATTTGCCACCTTCCCAGCCAGCCTTTGACAAGCAAACTCAAAGTGGGGGAGGAGACAGATTTGCTTAAGGGCTGCAGAGTTCACTTAACAACTTCAGTGATTCGCTTAACAACCATGGCAAAAAAAGATGTAAAGTTGGGCCTCGCTTAACAGTCACTTTGTATTACTAAAAATTCTGGTGCCAGTTGCGGTTGTACATCAAGGACTCACTCTATCAGTCTGCAAATTTTATAGGAGAGGGGATAGCACAAAACTTATAGGAAACAAAGTTTTTCAGACTGGGAGAATATTTATGTATGTATGTATGTATGTATGTATGTATGTATGTATGTATGTATGTATGTATGTACTTATTATTCAGATTCATGCAGTCATTTCATATATATAGCTTTGGGCAGCCACGAATAATTAAAACAAATTTAAAAACAATTTAAAAACAATAGGAAAACATACAAAAAGCCATCACAAAATACATAAAACTCACAGCTGAGGTATTCCCATTCATCAAAACCATCTGTCCAACCACTCCACTGGCTCTATCACATTTCTAGATCCCCATGCCTATTGGCAAAGAGTACTTAGTAGTAGCAATAGTACTTAGACTTATATACACAGTGCTTTACAGCCCTCTCTAAGCGGTTTACAGAGTCAGCCTATTGCCCCCCACAATCTAGGTCCTCATTTTACCTGACCTAGGAAGGATGAAAGGCTGAGTCAACCTTGAGCTGGTGAGAATTGAACTGCCGGCAGCCAGCAGTCAGCAGAAGTAGCCTGCAGTACTACATTCTAACCACTGTGCCACTACGGCAAAACTGGGTCTTCAGGGCAGGGGTGAAATGCTTCCGTTTCGGGCGGGCCAGTCGGTCGTCGCAGAGCCGATGGAGCCGGTGGCGGTCGCAGCATGGGGCTTCCCCCGCCCACTTCTCCCGCCCGCCTGGATGCAGCCATTTGAGTTCTGTTGCCCTCTGTGCATGCGCAGAATGCTTTGTGCATGCGCAGAGGGCCAAAGAACTCAAATGGTGGCATCCAGGCGGGTGGGGGAAGCGGGCAGGGGAAGCCCTGCGCCGCGACCACCACCGGCTCCATTGGCTCTGTGACGACCGACTGGCCCGCCCGAACTGGGAGCATTTCACCACTGCTTCAGGGCCTTGTGAAAAGACAACAGAATTAGGAGCCTATTGCCCCTAACAATCTGGGTCATCATTTTACCAACTTCGGAAGGATGGGAGGCTGAGTCAACCCTTAGCCAATCAGGATTAAACTGCTGGCAGTCGGCAGAATTAGCCTGCAATACTGAACTTTAACCACTGCCACACCACGGCTCTGTTAAATGCTAAATACTAAATACTAATTCTCTCCAAAAAATCAATATTATTACAGGTAGTCCTCAACTTACCACCGTTCATGTAATGACCATTTGAAGTTGCAACAACACTGAAAAAAGTGACTTATGACCATTTTTCATACTTATGACCATTGCCTCACGGTCATGTGATCAAAATTCAGCTGCTTGGCAACTGTTATGTATTTAGCACTGTCTTGGGGTCACGTGATCACCATTTGTAAACTTCCCAGCTGGCTTCTGATGAGCAAAGCCAATGGGGCAAGCCAGATTTGTCTAAAAAAAAATCACACGATTCACTTAACAACTGCAGTGATTCACTTAACTACTGTGGCAAAAATGGTCGTAAAACAGGGCACAGCTCAATTCACACCTGCCTTGCTTAACAGCAGAAACTTTGGGCTCAATTATGTTCGTAAATCGAGGGCTACCTATATTGTATCAGTCAATTATGTTCGTATCGATCATCGGTCAACCTGTGATCCCCATGTCATCTGAAATCTAAGAAGTTTTTCTAAATGAATCATCGTCGGAGAGTTCACTTCACACCCTTTGGAATTAGGAGACAAAATCTTCACAGCGTGGAGTATTTGCTGAGTAGCTTTCCTTTCGCAGGAATCATCAAGAATGTTCTTTTTTAAAAAGACAGAAAGAAAGAAATCCATTTACCATTTTAGTCACTGGTACTGTACGTGTGTGATTGCTATCTTGCCTGACCGCTCACTGTGGATGGTAAATTGATCTCTTCCACTGTCGGAAGATGGGAAGGAAAGGAGGGGTGGGGGAGAGAAAATGATGAGGATGCAGCACTAGGTATTACAACTTGCCTCCAGAAGTTGTGAATACTCCTGGAATACACTGGAAGTTTTTAAGAAGAGATTGGATGACCATTTGTCTGAAATGGTATAGGGCCATGATGGCGAACCTATGGCATGCGTGCCACAGGTGGCACGCAGATGTCTCTCTGCGGGCACACGAGCTGTCATCCCAGTTCAGCTCCACCGCGCATGCGCATGCACCTCCTGCCAGCCAGCTGCTTTTTGGGTCTCTGCCACGCATGCGCGGGGTGCATGCGGGAGACACACATGCACGGGTGGGCGGGGTGTGTGGGGGGGTCGTGCACACATTACATTATGGGTTATAAGTGCAGGGAGGACTACTAGGCCCAAAACGTGACACAACCACCCTATGGCCTGTTTTTCCTTCCAGGAGGCGGCAGAAAGGCCTACTATAAAGTGACCAGATTAATTTATTTTTAAGTGGGGGGGGGGGCCGCCTGGGCGCCGCCATTTGTTTTGCCCTCTGCGCATGCGCAGAACGCTGCACATGCGCAGAGGGCAAAACAGCAAATGTCGGCGTCCAGGTGTGGGGGGGTAGGCAGGAGGGCGCTTGGATGCCTGGAGCTCGCGACAGGTAAGCTGCAGGCTGCCTCCTTTCCCCGTCTCCCGCCTCCCGTTCATTGCTTGCCAGCCCGGCCGAAGGGGAGGCGGGAGGCGAAGAAAGGCCTCCCGAAGGGGAGGCGGGCTCCCGAAGGGCTGCCGGCTCCCGAAGGGGAGGCGGGAGGCGAGGAAAGGCCTCCCGCCTCCCCTTCGGGAGCCGGCAGCCCTTCGGGAGCCCGCCTCCCCTTCGGGAGGCCTTTCCTCGCCTCCCGACTCCCCTTCGGCCGGGCTGGCAAGCAACGAACGGGAGGCGGGAGACGGGGAAAGGAGGCAGCCAGCAGCTTACCTGCTCCAGGCATCCAAGCGCTGCGGTCTCCCGGTCGCCCGCCCGGCCCCAGGGCAACGGCGGCAGCGAGGCGACGGGGGGAAGAAAGGGGAGGGGGACGAGGAAGGGCTGTTTGCGCCGCCGGAGGGGCCGCTCGTGAGCTCAAAGCGGCGACGGCTCCTCGTCCCTCACCCCTCCCAACAGCAGCGGCGCCTCTGAGGGCGGGGCTAGGGATGGGGCGGGGGAAGGAGAGGAGGAGCAGCCTCCCTTCCCCCTCCCCCCAGCAGGCAGCCGCCTCGCTGGAATTCCGCCCGACTTGCTTCCGGTACCTCTCTTTTGCTTCCCCTCTAAGGTGACCAGACGTCCCGCTGTTTCCGCATTCTTTTCAAAAAAAGCGGGACTTTTTGAAAAGAATGCGGGACGCGGGACACACGCTTGAAAAGCATGTCTGTCCCGCCAAAAGCGGGACGTCTGGTCACCTTAGCCTACTAGGCCCAAAATGGGGCACGGGAGAGAGGCACGCCCCCTCCCCCGCAGCCCATTTTTGCTCCCAGGAGGTTGCAGGGAGGCCTACTAGGCCCAAAATGGGTTGCTGGGGGTGGCGTGCTCATGCACGGGGGGAGCATGGTGGGTCACATGTGCGGGGGGTGGGGGTATTGCATTATGGGTGTGGGTGCGCGCGCACTTTCGGCACGCGACAACAAAAACGTTAGCTATCACTGGTACAGGGTTTCCTCCCTAAGCAGGGGGTCGGACTAGAAGACCTCCAAGGTCCCTTCCAACTCTGTTATCCTATCCTATCCTATCCTATCCTATCCTATCCTATCCTATCCTATCCTGAAAACTCTAACCAGGGATTAGAAAGTGCTTCTTTTCTTATACAGACAAAGTAAACTATGTCACGGGCAATAGCAACAGCAACAAATTTTTCAAACCCCGGCAAAGATAGAGGTAGTCCTTGACTTACGACCGCAATGGAGCCCGAAATTTCCATTGCTAAGCAAGACCATTGTTAAGTGAGTTTTGCCCCATTTTATGACCTTTCTTGCCACAGTTGTTATGCGAATGGATGCAGTAGTTAAGTTAGTAACATGGCTGTTCAGTGAATCTGGCTTCCCCGTTGATCTCATCTCAATCGCCATCATGGGGTTAAGGCATCAGGTTAGAAACTGGGAGGCTGTGAGTTCTAGTCCCGCTTTGGGCACAAAACAAATTGGATGACCTTGGACCAGTCATTTTGTCTTAGCCCCAGGAAGGAGGCAATGGCAAACTACTTCTGAAAAGCCATGTCAAGAAAACTGCAGGGACTTGTCCAGGCAAGGGTCCAAGAATCAGACATGATTGAACAAAAGAAAAAAATATATAATGGCTCGGTCTAATCAGGTAAGGTTCTTTCTGCCTTTTGCACATGTAAGGAGACGTTTTAAAGTCTTTGCGATTAAAGACTTCAGTGTGTATACTGTTGTATCCACAGAGCAGTTTAAAATGATGATATTGGTATTCTTTATTTCTGTAAGCTTCAAATAGCAGTATTATATAAAAAGAGAGCAAACCCTGCTCCCCACTTGCACTGATGATGTAATCTAGTTTGAAAATGAAATGTCTGCAAGAAAACAATCAAGCTCAGAAAGCATGAAGGACCCCACACTTCAATCCTGAGATACAAATATTCTCTTCTATTGGGACTTCAAATTTAGATGCATTTATATCAGATTTCTGCAGGCTGTAACCCTAAAGTTCCTGGACTTGGATAGTACCAAGCTGAAGAAGGCTGATCTATGCCTAAGAAAATATATAGGCCAACACTGTAATTTCCTTTCCTTTCCTTTCCTTTCCTTTCCTTTCCTTTCCTTTCCTTTCCTTTCCTTTCCTTTCCTTTCCTTTCCTTTCCTTTCCTTTCCTCTCCTCTCCTCTCCTCTCCTCTCCTCTCCTCTCCTCTCCACACAACATGTCCAAATTATGAAATGGACTGTAATTGAATTTGCCAGGTCTTATAAAAGAAAATAATCTCTCATAATAAAGCTTTCACTTATACCCATATTGGTTTTCTGTTCACAAAAATATCTTTCCAAGGAACCCTCTTGATTATATGTGTGGGATCATTTTCTTGCTACAACGCGCCAGACAAAACAATGATATGATATACAGCTTTAATGACATGCTTTTATCTTTAGGCTGCAAACTCATAAATAAAACCCTCTTTATCTAGACAAATGTGCTGCCCTTTCTATTCTTCCAGCATTTGTTGGCATGACTACAGAACAAATTACTTTGCACTAATTAGCATAATTATCAATGTTGGTGTGTGTCAGACATCTTGAATTGGAAAACATCTGATTGAAGCTGCCTCTTTTCATGTCAATACAAATGAAAAACTTTCCCACCATAGAGACACAAGGGTAGGTATATAGTAATTGATGTTCAGCATTGCTCAGGGAAGCCACCCACAATGTCTTTTGGGTGTTATAGTTAGAATGGAATAGGCAACTTGTAGCCAAGTATTCCTCTGTTAGACGACCTTTGAGGTCCTTTTGGTCCAGCTCTGTTACTCTGTTATTCAGTTACTGTATGCTATATTTTGCATGGAGTTCTCAAATACCACACTGCTGATTTTTATCAACACAGTGCTGCAAAAAAAGCAACGCCACTTCCCTCTGAATTTTGGCAGGAAACAATGCACTGATTTCTGGGGGAAATCCTCCTGTGGATGGGGAAAAAAAATGGGTTACCGAATCCAAAATATCATCTTGCTTTCACCCATGCCATCATTTTACCACTAAGCTTGCCCACTGAAGCCATTGGAAAAAAAATAGGAGAGCCAGCTTCGTTCTGAGGTAAAAGTGTTGGACCAGGAATGGAAGACTCAGGTCTTTCTCCAATGCTTCATCTCAAGTAAGAGCAGCACTTGTTTTTAATAGGAGACCTATGCTGAAATATACACTGATTTTGAGGTTGTGGAGAGAGGGCAGAGAAAACACTACAAGAAAAAACAATGACAATTGTTCCTATGCTTATACAGTTACGGTGCTGATATGTTGAAGGGGAATCTAAATTCTTCCTGCTTCAACTTATTCTCCAAAGCATCTGAACCTAGGACAAGGAGCAATGGATGGAAATTAATCAAAGAGAGAACCAACCTAGAAATAAGGAGAAATTTCCTGTCAGTGAGAACAATCAATCAGTGGAATGGCTTGCCTTCAGAAGTTGTGGGAGCTCCATCATGGGAGGTTTTTAAAAAGATTGGACAACTATTTGTCTGAAATGGGGTGGACTAGAAGGCAATGTCCCTTCTAATTTTGTTATTCTGTATTCTTTTTCACATGTTCGTCCCAGCTTACAATGTCCAGCAAGATTTCAAAACCATGACTAGCTCTCAAGAAAAGCAATCACGTCAATTCCACTCCTCCTTCATATTTTCTCGTCAAATGTCCAGGCAACTCACATTTTATTTCTTTTATTTTACAACCCTATTCTCCTTTCTATTTGTGGGTCGGAGCTCAGTTGTCAAACTTCCTTCAATGATATGTTCTGAACTGAAGATAGAATCTCAGCATGGGGAGGGAATCAAGAAAAGGGGTGAAAGCCAAAAAAAAACAACAACTTTATTTATTCTGCTTTACAGTTTGTTTGTTTTTAAAGCACAGATTTGTGATCAAATTTCTAAACTTATTTAATCTTAATGATCTGCAGAAGACCATCAGATTAGAATCTTGGGCCTCACCATACTTAGATTAAGCCCTTCAGCAAGATGGCCCTCTTTCTAAAACTTTAAGACAAAAATGTATATAGTAAGTTCAGTCATTTTGAACTGTAGAGCCTTTTTTTCTAGCACTTCCTAAAACGGCCCATTCTTTCCTCAAACAAGTGCCCAACTTCCATTTTATTGTTCCAGTGGAGCACCTAGAATTAGATTTTAGGAGATCTTCAACTGTAGAGACTGTTGTTTTTTCCTAAATGCTAACAATTGCAACATTTAGAATTGAATGGTCCATGGGTTTGATTTTACAGCGCCATCATTGTTGCCATGTGTAGCCACGAAAATAAAACAAATGGATGATAGAACAAATTAATCCAGAGTTCTCACTTGAAGAACAGATCACCAGGGTAAAATGATCACTTTCTGAACACATCAGGCAAAATCCCACCTCCTTTGGGAAGTGGGAGGAAAGAGAAGAAGTGGATGACTAGTAGCAAGGTGGATGTGTAGAAGATGACCAGGCTGAGCCAGAGGGCAGGGTCAAGCATGTCATCAGTTTGGAGTCTCTACGCTCCCACAAGAGATCTAAGTCCAGCCCCCCTTGAAGTCTATTGCTTTGACTGTTAGTAGGTCAGATTCTCTTCTCTAGGTGGCATGGAATAAACTTGAAGTGATTTGAACTAAAGTCCTGTTCCTGGTTACTTGCGCCTGATAGTATGATTGTAATTACAGTGGTGAAGAAGTTCACCATTGATAGATCTGAAAGCTCAAATTTATCCAAGATGACAGATCATCTTGGATAAAATCTATCAGTGTGACTGCGAAGAATCAACATTTACTAGATGGCACATGATCAATCAATCAATCAATCAATCAATCACTGAAATCACATTTCTATTAATACATTTTTATGTAATGACTATGCAAGGAGCAGAATGATCACGGGATAGTGTTTGGATGATTAGGAATTCTTTCTCTAGTCTTCCTCTGCCTGAGAGTTTTATGTATATATATATTTCTTGGGTCCATATAGGATTGTGGCCCTGTTGTATGTTAGTCATCCCTCAGCTGGAAAAAGCAGATGATACCACTCTAATGGCAGAAAGTGAAGAGGAACTAAAGAGCCTCTTGATGCTGGTGAAGAAGGAGAGTGCAAAAGTTGGCTTGAAACTCAACATTAAGAAAACTAAGATCATGAGAGGGCATCCGGCCCTCTCAATTCCTGGCAAATAGATGGGGAAGAAATGGAGGTAGTGACAGATTTTATTTTCCTAGGCTCCAAGATCACTGCAGATGGGGACTGCAGCCAAGAAATTAAAAGACGCTTGCTCCTGGGGAGGAAAGCTATAGCAAATCTAGACAGCATACTAAAAAAGCAGAGACATCACCCTGCCAACAAAAGTGCATATAGTAAAGGCTATGGTTTTCCCAGTTGCAATGTGAAAGTTGGACAATAAGAAAGTCTGAGTGCCAAAGAATTGAGGCCTTTGAACTATGGTGCTGGAGAAGACTCCTGCGAGTCCTTTGGACTGTAAGACGATCAAACCGGTCAGTCCTAGAGGAGATCAACCCTGACTGCTCTTTAGAAGGCCAGATCCTGAAGATGAAACTCAAATACTTTGGCCACCTAATGAGAAATAAGGACTCACTGGAGAAGAGTCTAATGCTGGGGAAGATTGAGGGGAAAAGAAGAAGGGGACGACAGAGAAGGAGGTGGCTGGATGGAGTCACTGAAGCAGTCTGCATGAGCTTAAATGGACTCCAGAGGATGGTAGAGGACAGGAAGGCCTGGAGGAACATTGTCCATGGGGTCGCGATGGTTCGAACATGACTTCGCAACTAACAACAACAACAAGCTGGAAAGACCACCGACTAACTAATAGTACATATCATTTTTTTAAAGAAAAGAAAGCCAAGTCTCTATTCTTAAGATTATGATATTAAAAAAGACATATCCAAATAAGGAAAAAGGGATTGGAAAAACAGAGAACAAAAACACACCGGCACCTTAAGTTTGCATCCTTCTAAGACTAATATCCTATCTTTCGACCAGTAGATGGCACTCAAGATTATAAGGTTCTTTTTAAGGACCACTTGTGCTACATTTTTAATATTGTACTGTAATCTTATCTGGAGCAGCTTGAATGGATACAGCTGGAAGGAAGAGGAATCAGATATTGTCACTGGCCTTGATGGCTGGGGCTCTTGGTTGCTATAATCCAACACATCTGGAAGGCACACATTTGGTGCTGCAGTTCTGTTATTTTCTATTGCCAGTGGAAATGATAAAGCACATTTTTCTCCGAGGATTATCTGGTTCCATCAGTTCCTCTGAGACATCCTGCTTTCAGTGCCATGTTATGATCTACCCATTATGATAAATATATTGGCCAGCTGTCCCCCCCCCCCCAAATTCCTTTGAACTGCCCTTCTACTTTGTCTGGTGAAGCCCTAGAGCTAATTTTGCATTAATTGTGAAACCCTGATCCAAGAAAGTCCTTCAGCAGTATCAAAGCCTATTCATCTGCAAAGAATGTTTTTATCAAAAAGCCCAATGTTATTACAGAAATCTTCCTTCAGCAAAAACAGCTTCCTCCCTTCAGTTGTCTCCATCTGATCACGTTATCGCATGTAGAAGGCGGCTGGTTGTTTCAATGTCTGTGTTTTGATGATAAGTATTATTTATTGTAGTGCAGTTTTCTGTCAGAGTGGTGTATGTTTTTGCAGCTTTCCAAATGCATCCCAAGATCTTAACTTGCGCCTTTATCTTCTGAGGATAATTGCTACAACAAGCTTGCCGAAATTCATCTAGTAAAAGAGAATGGGAAGAAGCAATGACTGCATCTGGACACCTCAGCGTCGAGAAGGCTAGCACTGAACCGCAAAGTGGGGAGAAAAGGGAAGGACAAACCCTTCAGTAAATGTTTCCTCTCTGTTTTTTTTTAATCCATATTGTTTAGGGCAGAGATATAAAACCCCTTAGGATCTGGCACAACTACAATTTACTGGAACAATATGGAGCTTCTGAAAGTTTATGCCAGCCTGCCTCTCTTTAAAACCTGATATACTGAACTGCAGTAGTTGTTTAAGCAGGCAATTTCTAAAGTTTCAGCTAAGAAAAGATTTCTTTTGCCTTGCTCTGGTATGGAAAATTCTGAAGGCCCCAAACCCTTGGAGATTTAATTATACCAAAATGGAATCACTAGTCCAAACACTGTCAGAGGGTTAGGAGCAGAATTTGTCCGAGCCTTTTTACAGGTAAGCAAAATGCTGCTCAAATTATTGTGGTGGAAAAGAAGATATTGAAGTTCTCCTCCTCCTCAAACAAGTATGAGCTCCAATGACATATGGAACATTTCCTTCCTTCCTTCCTTCCTTCCTTCCTTCCTTCCTTCCTTCCTTCCTTCCTTCCTTCCTTCCTTCCTTCCTCCCTCCCTCCCTCCCTCCCTCCCTCCCTCCTTCTCCTCCTGCTTCTGGAGATTAAGAGAACATACCCAGGCTCATCCCCCAACTTGATAGATGCCATAATCTCTCAGTGATTGCTCCACTAAACTTGACATTGGACAAACCAGCCAGTCGCTAAATCAAAGAAAAGAAAGAAAAGAAAGAAAGAAAGGAACACACATTTAATACAGAAAAGGCAACAAAACTATTGCAGAGGAAGCACTGCAGTTCTCAAACATACTTATAATAACTGGTTTGGAATGACTATTTACGTAGAGATATATTTTTTCTCTTGAATTTGAGGAGTATAGCTTCTTATCACAATGTAAAAAATCTAGCTTTTAGAATCTGTGTTTTAACTTTCCTTCATCATCTCCTCTCTTCCCCTAAACAACTGATTGTATAAGCATATGTCTCTCTCAGGATAATAAAAGTCACAATAATGGATTTACTGCCCTTTGAGGAAACATAAGACTCTTGGTAGCTCTCACTGAAAAGGTCTGACAGAGACACTTCTCTGGAAAGAGGATTCTTTTATTCTCACTATTATTCATGATTAGCATCCTAAGAACTTGAGCTTCAGCCTTTTCAGAAATTCAGCCTCTTCCCCTCAATTCTTCTCCCTGTCTCACCTTTCTTTTTTTTTTCAAGGCTAACATGAACTGTGCATTTAGAAAACCTTTTTTCCCCCTCGTTTATAAAACTTCCTTCTTTACTCTATGAATCTGATAAAGTGATGGAAAACCACAAAGCTTATATGAAAACAAATTTGCTAGGGTATTTAATGTATGATGCTTTTAGCCTTCCTTCCTTCCTTCCTTCCTTCCTTCCTTCCTTCCTTCCTTCCTTCCTTCCTTCCTTCCTTCCTTCCTTCCTTCCTTCCTTCCTTCCTTCCTCCTTCCTTCCTTCCTTCCTTCCTCCCTCCCTCCCTCCCTCCTTCCTTCCTTCCTTCCACCTTCCCTCCCTCCCTTCTCTTTAGTAAATTGGATATGAAAATAATTACCATCTTGAAAATCGATTAGTGTTCAAACATTTTTGTATCTTAGTACCGGTAATAATCTAACATGTTTTGTTTTTTAACCCTACTGTCTATGTGTCCCATAGCTAAGAGTTTTCAGGATTCTGAAACTTAGAAGCTATGGGAAGATGCATCTGGTTTAGCATCTGTACCAGAGGTGGGTTGCTACCGGTGCGGCCCACTCTACAGTACCGGTAGCGGCCAGCAGATGGCACTGTTTGCACGCACTCGCTCCTGTGCTGTATTTTTGGGCCATTTTGCTTCTGTGCATGCGCAGAAGCAAAAGCTCGCCGAAATCTCCCGCACGTGCGCATCCCCTCACAAGATTTCGGTGAGATTTTGCATGTGCAAAAGCAAAATCACACGAGGGGCGCGTGTGCGTAGGGAGCGCACGTGCACCAAACGTGGCGATGCACGCGCAGGGCTCCGGTAGCGAGATAAGTGAGCAACCCGCCCCTGATCTGTACAACCAGGGGTGAGTTCCACTTACCTTCACCACCGGTTCACATTGTGACGTTTCGTGCAATTCTGTTTCCGCGCATGCTCAGTAGCTATAATCAGCCTGAAACACAGCTGAGGAGCTGATCAGCTGTGCTTCGGGTGAAGGAATAAAGGTAAGTATAAACCCAGGGGTGGGCGGGAGGGCCCTTTTTCAAGCAGCAGCAGAGGAAAAAACTTCCAAACAGTAAAAAATTCAGAAAAAATTCCAAAAACAGATGGCAGTGCCCACGGACCAGCATTGACTGAACCGGATCGGTGACGCCATTGTGACATCACCAGTGGGTCGCTACCGGTTTGGTCAACCCACCCCTATGTACAACCAAGGAAGTTGGTTTTGAGGCGCAGCCTTTATGCTCCAAGCAGGGGTGTCTGTGGGGTGGGAATTAAGAAGTTAAGATGGCAGCTATGACTGGATAATTGAAACGTTGCCTCTTTTTTTTACATATATCACATACATTAAAAAGGAGCAGGAGTTCATCCACAGGGTCACAGCGGTCTTCTTGACTTCTTTAACCTCCCACCCACAAATGTCCCTAGTTCCAAGTTTGCTTTGGATTGACTCATAACCTTCCTTCCTTCCTTCCTTCCTTCCTTCCTTCCTTCCTTCCTTCCTTCCTTCCTTCCTTCCTTCCTTCCTTCCTTCCTTCCTTCTTTCCTTCCTTCCTTGACAATTATCATTGTTTCATGGAGGAATAATATTGCATTTCTTAACAATATCAGGTATGTCCGTTTTTTTGTTTATGTTTTTCAATTGTGCCCAAAGATTTCTTAGTGATGTAACATTCCAGTGTTCTGAGATGGGCAGACATTATTATTTTTACCGCACCTATATGATACCACAGATATTTCCTTCAGGGCTGATTTCTACAATCCGTACATTCGGATGTTTCCTTTCCTTGAAGCTTGAACTCTCGGTGTTCTTCTCTTTGACAGGCTTAATACATTGGAATGGTTTCTCATCTGTGTTTGCAGTCTCTATACACATTGGAAAGAAATAAAGAAAGGAAGAAATTCAAGAGAATTATATCTATGGCTGTTACATCTCACTTCGGGCCCAATCTTCTGTATCACACCATAGGAGACATACTAAATTACTTCAGATATTTTGTTTCGGGGGGTTTATTTTTAAAGCTTCTTCTTATATGAAAGTTGTACTCTATGACATTTTAACCTTGAAACTGTATGCTGCCTGGAGGTTTAAGGTTTAAGATTTAGCACACCTTAATGAAGCTCAGAGAAAAAAACCAAGTACAACTTTGTAACCCCCTTTATCTTCAGGGGGTAGTCCTTGACTTACTACCATTTGTTTAGTGACTATAGCAATAGCACTTAGCAATAGCACTTAGACTTATATACCACTTCATAGTGCTTTACAGCCCTCTCTAAGCGGTTTACAGAGTTCAGCATATTGCCCCCAACAATCTGGGTCCTCATTTTACCCACCTCAGAAGGATGGAAGGCTGAGTCAACCTTGAGCCAGTGGTGAGATTTGAACAGCTGAACTGCTAAACTAGCAGTCAGGTGGAGTAGCTTGCAGTAGCTGCATTTAACCACTGCACCACCTCGGCTCCGGTCTGGGATTTGCCATACCTGGGGGATGGACCCCAGCACAGGATGTGGGTGGTGGGAAGAGCTTTGCCGGAGGCTACAAGTGGCGAGTAATGCGGAGCTGGCTTATGAACAGCTGATCCCAATGGACTACAAGCTGGCCGACGATCAGCTGATCGGGGCCTGCAAGCCGGCCGACGAGCAGCTGATCGAGTCTACCAGCATCCTGGTGATCAGCTGACTGGGTCTGTTGGATGGTCGGCTGCTCCAGCGTGCGAAAGGACATGGCTCCAGCCTTCAAAGGGTACTGGGAGGTGGAAGCTCCCAACGCTAACTTTATTCCAAAGCTTTTGTTGATGGAACTCACTGTGTGCTGAGAATCTGGTCTAATAAACTGTTTGGAACCCAGAGCAACCTAATTGTGGTTTAGGTCCAGAGCTCAGACCTCTGAGAGACTGTTACAATGTTACAATGGCATTGAAAAAAGTGAGTTATGACCATTTTTCACATGACCATTGCAACATCCCCATGGTCACGTGATCAAAATTCAGACACTTGTCTATTGACCTCTATTTATGATGGTTGCAGTGTCCCGGGGTCATGTAATCATCTTTTGTGACCTTCTGACAAGTAAAGTCAATGGGGGAGTCATATTCACTTGATAATCATGTTACTAACTTAACAACGGCAATGATTCACTTTAACAACTGAGGCAAGAAAGGTTGTAAAATGGGGCAAAATTCACTTAATGACTGTCTTACTTAGCAATGGAAATTTTGGGCTCAACTGTGGTCAGAGGGCAAGGATTACCTGCATTGATCCAATTAAAAGATGTGAGATTGAAAAATGAATGGAGCAGAAACCCGTGTCTCATCCTGCAAAGTTGATGCAAGTAAACAATAACATTTTGCACATAAGCCCTGCGTATAGGAACTCCGAATTCTTCCTCCCCTTGTTTCTGTGCATTTTAATCAGTAGCTTAGATATAGCAGGTCCGAGAGCATCCTCGGTTCTGAAAAACACCCACGGATTTGAACAAGTGGCATGCATTGAAATGCAGATTATTTTCCGCATCAAGCAAGGAAGATCTGCCTGTGAAGTCAACTATCAAGTAGGCAGGCTGATAGTTGCAGAATGAAAGATGCAGAATTATTGATTAATCTCATTGCTATAAATGTTCATGTTTTTATGTTCTTTAGATTAACCTTACAGCACATATCCACATGTCTCTATCCATATCCCAATGTAGCAATAGCACTTAGACTTATATACAACTCCATAGTGCTTTACAGTCCTTTCTAAGAGGTTTACAGAGTCAGCATATTACCCCCAAACAAGCTAGGTCTTCATTTTACAGACCTCAGAAGGATGGAAAGTTAAGTCAACCTTAAGGATCGAACTCTTGGCAGTGGGTAGAATCAGTCTGCAAAACAGCATTCTAATCACTGTGCCAAGAATTGTACAAGAATTGACTGAATAATATTTTGAGGCAGGCAACAATGTATGTCTCTATTTAGAAACCACAGTTGCTGGTTATGACCAGTTGCTTACTCTTGTAATTAGGCAACAATTTTTCTTTGTTTCATTCATAAAATTCCTAACACTCCTTTCTCAAATCCAGGAAAACAATCCAGCTTCATAGCACTGATGATGTTGCCTAGTTTGGGTCTACAAGAAAACAACCAAACTCCGAGAGCACCAAGGACCCCTCACTTCAACCCTGAGCTACAAATATTCTCCTTTATTGGTACCAGCCTCATTCCTTTGCATCTCTCAACATGCTTCCAAAATGTAAAACTAGTATCAGCTGCCAAAGGGCTTATCCAGGCCTGTATTGGCTGAGAAATTACAGTGGCTAGTTGAGGTTAACTTGGCCTATTTACAATGGAATCAGTAAAAATGCAGCATGCTAAAAATTGTTCAGCTGCTTACGCACAATGCTCTCCTGATGTTCCCCATTTCTTTGCCAATCTATAGCTACAGAAGAATAAAAGAACTTGCCTTTCTAAATCATGATTTGTTGGCCTATATTTTTGCTTTTGCAGAAGCAGCTACATACTAAATTAATACTTCATCTTTTCTTAAATGGAAATGTTTAAAATGTCATTAAAATTGAGCGATGCATTTTTCATTTTGAGGGAGACACATAGAGCTTGTTTTATTTCTCGGAAAAGACATGGAGATCAGTTAGTCCAAATCCAATTAATACTGAATTGTATCCCGGATGATTTATTTGGTTTAGAACTTGGCTTTAAACATACTGATAGCATGTGGCATAGAAAGTTTTTTTTTAAAGTTCTTAAACTGCTGCTATCATCCTCCTAAATTAATGTTAACGTAGGAGTGTGGATGATGTTATGCCCAAAGCTTCTTAATAGTGAGTCAAACCGTTGATCTATCAGCAACATTTAGTATATTCTGGAAGCAGCTTTTGTATAACCTTTGCAAGTCAAACTATTTCAGTTCCTTTAGCCATGGAAAAATTGATTCTAGCAGTGTGATAATGGACTAGACCTACCCCTACTCCAAAACCATATAAATCCAAATATAAGACATAGATATAAATATTTATATTTGTGAATATGTGTAAATATAAAAATACAGATATATAAATAATGTATGTAATATGTGTTTATTGAGACCAATAAGAGTAAAATGTACAGAAGCAAAACTGTAAAGCAATACCTAAGCCAGTGATGGCGAACCTTTTTAGGTTTGTGTGCCAAAAAGGGGGGGGGGTGCACGCGCTAGCGCGCGCTCGCATGCCCACACCCATTCCCTCCCCCCCACGCATGCGCACAACACCCCCCATGCTGCCCTCTGCGCATGCGCATGCGCATGCGCACACACACACACTCGCACAAAGGCCTTACCGGAGTCTGGGACGACGAAACGGGCAAACCGGAAGTTCGGAAAAATGCACTTCCGGTTTGTCCGTTTTGTAGTTTTTTGCATTCCGGGGCTTCAGGGAGCTTCCCTGAACCCTCCGGAGTGCAAAAAACAGCTCACCGGCAAACTGGAAGTGCGTTTTTCCACACTTCCGGTTTGCCGGTGGGCAACGCTCGCGTGCCTTCCGCTATAGCTCTGCGTGCCACCTGTGGCACGCGTGCCATAGGTTCGCCACCACGGACCTAAGCCATCCAATCAATGCAATTCAGCAATGTATAAATGTATTCATTTTGAATCAACCTGAGCTCCTTTTTTTTAATAATCAGAGGAATGTGGTAAACATCTTGACTTAATCAAAATATTCAACGAAGTCTCCTATGAGACTTTTGCAGTCCTTATTTGGCAACTGCCTTGTTTAGCAACTGGATGGAGTTGCGACAATGATGGGGGGAAAAAAAACCCTTCATGAGCAATTCTCCCACTTACACCCTTCACAGATCTTTAAAGACAAGCTGAAGTAACATCACAAGCACAACATAGTTTCACTTAGCGACTGCTTTTCTTAACAACCAAGTTTGCTGGTCTCTAAATGAGGACTCCCTATCTAGAAGTTGCTAATCTGATGGAAAGATGGTCGCACAATCTTACACAGCAAGTGTGCATCAATAGCTCCATGTCAAGATGAGTGTTGTGTAGTTTGAGTTGTTGACTTGTATATCACAGGGCTATTTTCCAGGCCTTGCGGTGTTCAACAGATTTATAGCTTGACTGAGAGGTTAAAAAATACAGATTCTGTCCAATCTGCAGATGACAGAAAGAATGGAGGATGCGAATATATCTTAGAGGAGACTACCAAGATTCGGGCGTATCTTAACAAGCTGGAAAAATGAGCAGAAACCAGTAAGATGTATTTCAAGAGATATGCAAAATCTTTTATTGGAATCATCAAAGGCCTAAATAGAGAATGGGAGGACCAACCTGGACAGCAAAACATGCCAAAAGGATTTCAGTATCTTGGGGGATAATGAGCTAAATAGGACACAACAGAGGGGCGCAGCTGCAAATTAAAAAAATGGAATTATGGGCTGTGTCAAAAGAAGTTTAAGAAAAGGTAAAGGAGTCCCTGTGGATTTTACTCTGCTAGTCGTTGCAGACTATAAGGGGCAGTGCTCATCTCCGTTTCAAGGCCACTAAACCAGCAATGTCTGAAGACATTTCCGTGGTCATGTGGTCATGTGGCCAGCATGATGTCATGAAATGCTGTTACCTTGCCACCTACTATAAATAGTACCTATTTATATACTCACATTTATCTACTGGCGTGCTTTCCAATTGCAAAGTTGGCAGGAGCTGAGGCAAGTAATGGGAGCTCACCAGGGGTGGGTTGCTCTCTTACTCGCTACCAAAGCTCTGCGCATGCATCACCACGTTTGGTGCGCGCGTGTGCTCGCTATTTACGTGTGCCCCCTCGTGCGATTTTGCTTCCGCGTATGTGCGGAAGCAAAATCTCGCCAAAATCGTGCATGCGCACGCTTCCCCTTGTAAGATTTCGCCGAGATTTTGCTTACATGCATGCGCGGAAGCAAAAAAGCCCAAAAATTCGGCACCGATGCGGCCGCGTTCAAATAGCACCATCTGCTGGCCGCTACCGGTACTGTAGAGTGGGCCGCAGCAGTAGGAACCCACCACTGGAGCTCACCCTGTCGTGTGGCACTCAGGTCCCGAACCTTTCCAGCCGACAAGCCCAGCATTTTAACTGCTGAGCCACCATGCTGCCCCACGTCAAAAGAAGAACAGAAGATTATTGGCCAGATTAGCTGATTATTGTAAAAGAGTGAAAGTGAAAAAACATTTGCTAAAAGAAAGGTGGTCTTCTTTGGTAGAAGCAGCACTTCTACCAGATGGACAGATGGACAATCAGTGCCCAACAAATAGAGCAATGCCACTTAAACTTGATTTAGAGTTGACCAGAACTGTACTTATGTGTCGCCACATACCTACTATCATGGCCCCATCAGAGCCCGGGTCCAAGGAGGAAGAGGAGATGGAGCCGAGGCTGATGGAGGGGGCGCAGCCCCTATGGCCCATGAGGAACGACCTGGGGATAAGGATGAGGCAGTCCCAGGTCCCTTAGACCTTGGAAGAGTAGGCAGGGAGGAAGAGAGAGTGCAGGTGGACCGAGGAAGGGGGGAGGAGATAGAAAGGGTAGGCAGCAGAGCAGAGGAGCGGCAGAGCTCCGGAGACAAGCAAATGTTTCCCTTGCCCGATCCCTGGGTACAGAGAATGGAGAGGAGGCAGAGTCAGTGCAGGGTGATCCGACTACTCGGGAGGAGAGTGCCCCGCCCCTCCTCACGTGGATCACCTGGAGAGTAGCATGCAAGGAGACATTGTGGGGAGGGGCTTTTTTCAGGAACAAATATTGTATTTCACGGCAATACTTCCCACACTTCTGAGAAGAAATTTGCTCCACAATCTTTCCTGTTGTTGATGGATGTTTGATCCTTTGCCTTGATGTCAGCAGGCTAATGACGACATGGCTTTGTTCCAATTTTTTGTTGCATTCCTGATGGACTTTCAGTGCTGCGAAGTTCCAAAGCATTCATCATGAACTTTGCCAAGTTTGAGATCCTGTCTTGCTCCCGGAGCGGTGTGGTTCCCTTGGACTTCCACTGCCGTGAAGTTGCACTAAGCGGATGCGGATGTGTTCGAGCCTTGTTCTTGGACTGTACATGTAAACTCTGTACAGAGACTTTGGGAATGGACTGGGAATTGCTGGCCATGTCCACCCCGGCTTTACAAAGGCAAAAAATGTTGTGATATATCACGGTCCGGCCTGTGACATGATCGAGTTTGACACTCGTGTCTTAGAAGGCCATGGACTTTCCTACATTGGAATTTTTTAAAATCACCTTTTGGGGATGTCTTGTTATTTTTTAAAAAGTTATAAAATTACAAATTGTTTATAATAGCTATACAAATGTCTGAGGCACCGTGCCCCAACTGGATGCTATTTAAGCAGCCTATCCACATTGCCCCCGTTTGTCAAGGGGATTAGATAAAGCAAATGGTTGTTGGGGTCTTTAATTGTGACAAGCTTTTACTTCTTCTCTTGATGTCAGCTGTGCTAGGCAAATCCCACTAATTCAGAAGCTGCTTCTCTGGATGATTCAAGCTAGCTAATCTGCTTCAAAGGTCAACCTAGGATGCAATTAATTGTAGATCCAGGTTTACTTGGAAGAGACATTTTTGAAATGATCACATCAATATGGTTTGTTTGGGCTTCCAAACCATATTATATTATAAGCTGCCCAGAGTCACCTTGGATAATGAGATGGGCAGCTTATGAATGAATGAATGAATGAATGAATGAATGAATGAATGAATGATGGAAAGATGGAATGAATGAATGAATGAATGATGGAAGTAAGTAAGTAAGTAAGTAAGTAAGTAAGTAAGTAAGTAAGTAAGTAAGTAAGTAGGTAAGTAAGTAAGTCTTTGGCAGTAGTGGTGGTAGGCAAAAATATTGGCCATTAAAAAAAAAATCTTGTTAGAAGTCATCAGAGAGTTTTCTGTTGTAGATAGCATTATTGGTGTGAAGTCATTTAGTTGTACCCAACTTTTCATGGACCAATCAGTTGGCCAGGGTTCTCTATCTGCACCTCATTTGTTGAGTGCTTGTCAGTTTCCACTTGTGTCATCAGTGATAAAATCTAGCCACTGTGCTTCTTGTAAACCTCTTTTCTGATTGCCTTTATTCTAGTAAGTATCAGGTCTTTTCCAATGGATCTTTCCTTAACATGGCATGTCTAAAGTACCAAGGTTTTAGCTTCTTTTATTAGTACTTCCACTGGGCCTTCTGGATTTATTTGTTTTCTCATTTGTGGTTTTCCTTCAACTGATATTGAATGATTTGTTCTTCTTGTGTTCCAAGGAATTTTCAGCAATTTTCTCAAGCACCACAATTGAAAGGCATCAATTTTTATTTTGTTTGGCCTTTCTGATAGTCCAACTTTCACAGTCATATATTATAGCTCAGAAAATCATAACCCTGGCAATATTTACCTTTGTGGTCATTGTGGTATTTTAATAGTTTGTCTAGATTTAGATGGCACACAAAAGTAATAAATATATGTGTATTTGTATTTGTATTTATGAAGGTGATGTTTGAGTATCATTTTACCACATCTTTAATTTTATTATTAAATTCATACTTGGAAATCTATGCTGAAGGAAAAAAGAAGAAGAAATAAGTATATATGACTTGGTGCTTAATTAATAGATGTCAGGTCATTTTAATAATAAGGAACCTGACAAAAGAGGTTATGGTTTTGAACATTGTAAAACTGAGTTTGAAATGAAATTATCTACAAAAGATGACAATGTAATTGCTAAAACATCTATTGATATTTGGAACTGAACAAATGAAAGAATGTATAATAAATTTATATTTTATAAATTTGTCACGAAAGTGAAGGCTCCTGGACTGGGGCTGAAAGGCGAAAGCGGAAGCAGTATACTCCATCCCAAATTTGGGTAAATCAGATTGTCTTGATAAAAAAAAACACTTAATGTATGATGAAATGGGCTAAAATTTTTGGTTATAATATAGGGAACAATAGGAAACTATGTGGTTGAAAGGACTGAAATTTACACCATGTTATAATCTTAGAGAGAAGTTTAAAGAACAATGTACTGTTGTATGTCACAAGAGAATTTGCCTAAAATATATAAAGGCACTTCAAATACATGTTGGAAATATGAAGAACAAGAAGGGGAATTTTATTATGAGAGTGTAAAAAAGAAAGAAATGTTTGGATTCAAATACATACACACAGATTTAGAAATGTTTTAAAGATTAATATATAATTGAGACCAGAGGTCTTTTTGATGGACATATAGTTGGAAAAAAGTCATGAAACATTGTTTTTGCATATGATAATTGCAGCAATATTATTATAAGCACAAAGATGGAGAAACTTGAATACCTACAATGGAGGATTGATTGGTGAAGATGGTAAAAGATGCTGAGCTAGCCAAACTGACATTTTTGATTAGTCTTCCAATGCTCCAGAAATTATGGACAACCACAAATGACAGAACAAAGATCATCTGTGTCATTACTGATCTTCTGTCCTGGGCATAATTCTATCCATCCCAATGCCAATATGGAAATAAATGAAGAATGAAATATATACAAGTGGTACCTCACAATATAAACATGAAGACCTGGTTTTGCCATGAGGCCTGGGCCCCCCAGAATGGGATGGAGCCCATCAAATGGCTCATTTGATTGTTGTCACTGGGGAGAATGATTATTGCTTTTTATTCTTTTTATATTGGGTTTTGAGATTTATAAGTAGCCCAGAGTCCCTGAGAGTGAGCTGGATGGCCATATAATTTTTTAAAAATAATAAATAAGCTCTTCTGTTTTGAGAGACTTTTAAAGGGTTATGCCCAGGGCACTGAAAAACCTGTAGCCAGCCAGCTTTGATGACAAAGAATGATGGTTGTAGAAAAAGAAGGATGCAAATAATTAATTCTGGACTATACTTCACTTACAATAGGAAGTTTGATTATTTGAACCTTTCGTTGAACAAAGGTGGCACCAATATAATGCAAGGGAGATGTGGAGTAGAAATTATGCCCCTTTTCCTGAGAAAATAAAGCATGTCTCACTGTTGCTACAATCATAGATAAATACAGTATTAACACAATATCTACATTTAAGAGCTTGTTAACATCTATAAGGGGTGAATTTTTCCCCACTTTATGAAAACATACTGTGATACAGCTGATACTTCAACAGGAGAGTGGTGTAACTGAGCAAATGGAATTTCTCCCCCCTAAGTGCCAGAGCCTAAGTGCTCTGACCTAAGTGCCAGAGCCCATTGTAACAACATTGCCAAAAAGGCACTAAGAGTTATCAACCCAATCTTGCATAGCTTCTTCTCTAGCAATACTACTCTGCTAACCAGAGCATACAAAACATTTGCCAGACCAATCCTCGAATACAGCTCATCTGTCTGGAACTCGCACTGCATATTGGACATTAATACAATTGAGAGAGTCCAGAAATACTTCAAAAGAAGAGTCCTCCACTCCTGTGCTCGCAACATAATTCCTTGTTCCACCAGACTTGAAATTTTAGGCTTAGACAACTTAGAGCTACGTCGCCTTCGATCTGATCTAAATTTAATTCATAAAATCATCTGCCATAATGTCCTACCTGTCAATGAATACTTCAGCTTCAACCGCAACAATACACATGCACACAATAGATTCAAACTCAATGTAAACCGCTTGAAACTCGACTGCAGAAAATACGACTTCAGCAACGGAGTGGTCAATGCCTGGAATGCTCTACCTGACTCTGTGGTTTCTTCCCCAAACCCCAAAAACTTTAACCTTAGACTGTCTACAGTTGACCTCACCCCATTCCTAAGAGGTCTGTAAGGGGCATGCATAAGCGCACCATCGTGCCTACCGTCCCTGTCCTTCTGTCTTATTGTCTAAATTTACCTACCGTATTTTTCGGAGCATAAGACGCACCGGAGTATAAGACGCACCTTAGTTTTTGGGGAGGAAAATAGGGGAAAACAATCTGCCTACCAGGTATTCATCTGGCTAGCATCCTTAGTCTGGTCAGCTTCAGCACATTATTTTATCCCCTGGTTAGGACTTTAAAAAACCTTCTTCTGAGAGAGTAACAATGAAAGAGCCTGCAAGCCAGTAAGAGCTGGGAAGATTGTTAGCACCTAGTTAGGGCTGGAAAAAAACTTCTTTGGAGCAAGTAGAGTAATGAAAAAAAACCCTGCAAAGACTTAGGGCTGGAAAAACCTTCTTCTGAGAGAGTAACAATGAAAGAGCCTGCAAGCTGGTAAGAGCTGGGAAGATAGTTAGCATCTGGTTAGGGCTAGAAAAAAACTTACTCGGAGTAAGTAGAGCAATGAAAAAAAATTCTGCAAAAACTTAGGGCTGGAAAAACATTCTTTGGAGAGAGTAACAATGAAAAAGCCTGCAAGGTAAGAGCTGGGAAGATCTGTTAGCACCTAGTTAGGGCTGGAAAAAAAGCTGCATTCGAAGTATAAGATGCACCCAAATTTTCAGCCACTTTTAGGGAGGAAGAAGGTGCGTCTTATACTCAGAAAAATACGGTATACATATTTTACTTTTGTTTATGTTTATATCCTACCTGTTATCTTGTACATGTGTTGACAAAATAAATAAATAAATAAATAAATAAATAATAAATAAATAAATAAATAAATAAATAAATAAATGAATAAATAAAATCTTCATTTTCTAAACATTGTTGAATTGTGCAGCTAATAACACATTCAGAATGTATTACTGGTTCTGTGAGATCTTCTGCAATTTCATTCAAACTTCTCTTCATTTCAAAAGTATTTCATTTCCTTGCAGGGGTACCTAGAAAATAGGAATTCTTTGTAGGGATTAAGTAAGAATGCTGCACTTTGTTCAGCGGTGGGTTGCTCCCGGTTTGGCCTGGTTCGCCTAACCTGTAGCGGCGGCAGTTGGAGGCTCCGCCCACCCACCCGGGATGCTTCTGTGCAGAAGCGTCGCACACACACACGCGCGAACCGGTAGCAAAAGCATCTAGAACCCACTACTGACTTTGTTCCTTTGGATAAAGGTGTTGGTCTAGCAGTTTCCCAAGCCAGAATGGAGAGGTTTAAGACAAGAAGCTTCAGAGCCACAACTTCATTGATAATAGCAAACTCCACTCTGTCAGACTGAAGAAGCTTCTTGGATCAGTAGCAAAACGTCTTCAAGGAAAACCAAGAAAGTCCAGTTGCCTTTTGCAAAAGCACCTTTGGGACAATGATGATCTGGATGATTGAGAATCTCCAGGACAATATCACATCTCCATCCAATTTCCATGCCTTGCCAGCCACTTTGCCAGGTAAGAACTTTATATAAGGAATGATTGATTGTGAGGAGACTGGAAGGCTTCATGTGACCAGTCACTAGTCCACCTGCCACACTCAGGGGTTGGGAAGGGGGTGGGGAACGACAACCTTCAGTTGGAGGTGGTAAGATTTGCAGGCTTTCCTACCTATCTATTCTAACTGTGCATCTAGTATATTTTCCTAATCATCAGCTGCAAAACTGTGATACAAAAACTCTTATACGATATTGCTTGCATTAGCATTTATATTTTGACAAGTAGGTGGGTGGGTGGGTGAGGAGATCAGATCAGATGAGAAGAGAAGAGGAGGTGGCCTTGGCTACATTCAGAACAATCTGGAACTACTTTGATGTTCTTCAGCCATTTTTCACCTGATCTTATATCCCAGCATATAAGGAAAGAGGTGACAACTCTCTCCCTTACTGACATATTTCCACCTCTTGTCCACTGAGCTCCACCAGGCAAATTCACACCCGGTGATCCAGGCTTGGGTCATTGGTTTTGTTAAGCGAAGCATCTGTTGTCCCCCCCCCCCCGCTCTGTGTGTTTGTTGTTCTCGCAGAGAGCTAATTTATTTGCCTTTTGTTGGAATATGGATTTGAGCTTGCTGTATAGTTTAAAGTGATCAGGGGAATTCATGACTGGATTTTAATTTGTAGAGTTTGTAGAGTTTATGCATCTCTGTCAGCAGAAGGCAGGATGCCTGAGCCCCTGCAGCTAATTAATAGAGGCGAAAAGAACATTGGATCCATTCCTAAGCCTGAGTGAGTTGCTGATAGCACACAGGAAGTTTGTCCTACAGAATTGTGTCCAGTACCTTTGAAATGATAGAATACCTTGTTATAAATTATTTGCAGTTTTAAGGATCAGTTCTTTACCTTTGCTAAGAGAGTTCACTAAAAGCAGAAATACTCAAAGGTAAATTTATTAAAAAAAATTAAAGTTGGGCCACACACACACACACACACACACACACACACACACACACACACACACACACACACACACTGTATTTTTCGGAGTATAAGACACCCTCCCCCCCAAAAGAGGGAAAATTTGGGTGCATCTTATACACCGAATGTAGCCAAAAACGTGAGGCACGGAGGAGGCGGATGGTCTGTGGCAATCCCTGCAGCCTGGAACAGCTGATTGGAGGTATTCCGGGAGGCCGATCCACCTGCCAATCAGCTGCTCATGCTGAATCAGGCTGCAATAATGTGCTGAAGCTGACCTGGCTGTTCACTATTTGCTGCAAGTACGTGTCAGAGTTTGTAGCAGCAATCACATCCAGAAAGCACACACAAGTAACTGATTCAGCAGGATTCAATAACTTCTCTTTATATATAATATAACATATGAAGTAAAAATATACAATACCAAAAGCAGGTTTTCCAATGTGGTAATTCCAATGTGGTAAATACAAGCAAAACACAAGCAGGGGAGAGGAGTTTCAGTTTCAGAGATCAGCACAGCATGTAGCTTTAGTACAGAACAAGCCATGCCCAGGCTCCTTGTTGTCTCCTTCCTTGTTTCTCACACAGCAAATACTGTTTCAGTTTCCAAACAGCCTTCAACTCTCTTACACACTGACAGGACGCTAGCCAGATGAATACCATGGATGCTGGTAGGCAGAGGCAGATTTTTTTTTCTTATTTTCCTCCCCAAGAACTAAGGTGTGTCTTATACTCCAGTGCGTCTTATACATATTGAAAAACAGGAAAGGAATTTAGAACGGATTTGAAGGAGTTAAATCTAACTTGTTATGGTGAGAATGCATATGCACGGATGTCTGATCATTGCAAGAAAAAAACCAGAAGTTGTTAGAAAGATATATTTAAAAAGAATCAGTCTGTAAGAGGCTTAATTAGCTCATTACTTTTACGTTCCCCCCCCCAGTGAGCTTGAATGTCACTTACAAACGAACTTAAAGTTTTGATTAGGAAGGAGAAAACAGATATCAAATCTCAATATGACAGAGTACAGAACAGTATTTGATAGATGGTGATTTAAAGTGCAGAAAAACATTATAATTCATGGGGCCGTTGCTGTTATTTATCAAGATACAGTATTCGAATCAATAAAGTTTGTAGTTCTTTATAGAGGAGAATTTTCTATTCTTACTCTGCCCTGTTCTATTACCAACGCAGAAGTGTTTTTATTTTAAGTAAAAGAATTCCGGTTAGGACACTGTAGATCTCTGATGTGTCACCAAAACAACCTTGTTGTTTTGTTTGCATTTTGCACAATAAGGTGCACTTATGGAGCTAATGAACCCAGCTGTTATAAATCTTGGTTTTGATTTCTATAAATTTGGGAAGCAGAAAATATAACATTTTCATTTTCTTAAATGTCAGAAACAAGAGTAGATTATAGTTTAGCCAAATGTTTATTTCTTTTTCAAGACATTATTTATGTCACCTTTGCTTTTTGAAGCACTGAAGCTAGCCCTCCGCTCAAGCCCTTTTCTTCTTTTTATTTTTTAACATATCCAAAGAATCCTTCTTGTGGTGGTTCCTCTACTAATCTCAGCTCACTCTGAATATTATTTTTCCCTGATAACATCCTTACAAATCCCAGCTATCTATATGCACTCTTCCAGAGGTGGGTTCCTCCTAGTTCGGACCAGTTCGCCCGAACCGGTAGAGACCCGCTGGTGACATCATGATGATGTCATAGAACTGGTTCGGTCGGTGCCAGTACGTGGGCTCCACCATCTTTTTTCTGAAATTTTTTTGAAATTTTTTTGAATTTTTTGAATTTTTTTCCTTCTGAGCATGTGCAGAAGCCGAGTTTCTGGCACTGTGTATGTGGTCGCCATCTTGTTTTTGGCTTTTTAAAAAAAATTCAGATTTTTCGGAACTGCGCATGCACTCACGCGGCGCGGGAGGAAGCGAACCGGCAGCTAGGTAAGTTAGACCCTTACACCCCTGCACTCTTCCTTTGTGGCCATCTCTCACCTGGAGTAACAATGTAGAGAAAGTCAGGATCAAGAGAAGGAAGATAATGTTTTTTGCAATGTTTTGGCTTTTAAGGGTAACATCAACTTATTCTTCCTATCCTCAGAATATTTACACCAGTCTCCTGATTTTAGCAGGCAATGCTTTGGTTAACTTGTTGTAAAACATTGTAAAATTAGACAATTTCTAAGGCTGATTACAGTAGAGCAAAACTGCAAATACTATAATTGATTGAAAGAGGTTGAAGATAGGTGAGCTAGAAATGTTGTAAATGGGAAAATTTAGTAAAAATTGGCTACTTTTTAAAGTCAGTTTTGCAAATCTGAGCGAAGTGATTTGCAAGTTTAATTTAAAAAGAAAAGCATTTTCTTACTTTACTCAGTAGAATACAACCCAACACTCGTGCATTTTCTACTTATTTGCAAAGATAGGGTGGGGTGGTGGTGGAGGAATCACTGATTTCATTCAGTTAATGCTGCAGCAGCTCATTTTGAATTTGAAATAAAATGTTATCAATACATCCACTGAGAGACAATGCTGATTACTACTTAATACTCCATTAATTCTTAATACTTAATGCTGATTAATACTTAAATAAAAAAGAGTGATTTAATGCTCAGTTGCCATTTCAAGCAGGTGAATTAGTTAAAAATGCCAGATACAAAAAAATGTTTACTTGGGAGAAAGGAGAAAATAGGAAGCATAAAGAAAAGCTAGAATTATCACGTACAGAGTTCTAAATAAAATCGGCAAGGCATGCTGACAACCTTCCTATTTGGTAGAAAAATGTGCTTCGTCCATTGGAGAAACTGAATCTGCACTGCAAATGCCTTATTCCCAGTACTGCTTCTAATAAAAAGTCATTTCCATGTTAACACAGCCATTGCTTTTTGATCTGCTGCACTTTTCTTGTGGTATAGAGCGATTCCCATTTCCCCCATAAAACAGTATCTTCTTAATTATCTCAGAAATCAAATCCAAATGGTAGTATGTCAGGTAGCTGCTAGTGGTTTGTCATGTACTGAATTAAAAATCAAATTATGGCTTTGTTAGTATTAGGACATCATTGATTAAAGGCTTGGTGGCAATAATTTTTTTTCATTTAAAATGCACCCCTATAATACGGATAAAGCTATACATTAAAATAAGCAGTCTAAAAGCTGAGCTTTTATTCAAATATAAAATATGGTGATACAGTTAGTATTCAACTTACAGCCACAATTGACCCAAAGTGAAACCGTTGTTAATTGAGTTTTGCTCTATTTTATGACCTTTCTTGCCATTGTTGTTAAATAAATCACTGCAATTATTAAGTTAGTAACATGGTTGTTAAGTGAATCTGACTTCCCAATTAACTTTGCTTGTCAGAAGGTCACGAAAGGTGATCATATGACCCTGGGATATTGCAATCATCATAAATCTGAGCCAGTTGCCAAGTGTCCGAATTTTGTTCATGGGACCACAGGGATGCTGCAACAGTCATAAGTGTGAAAAAATGGTCACAAGTCACTTTTTTCAATGCCATTGTAACTTCAAACAAATAGTTGTAAGTCAAGGACCACCTGTACAGTCCAGATAAAAGATGCAGACCTTTCATATTGTTTTTATGGAATGCCATTATGAGCCTTGTCAGGTTAGCATTATGAGTTTTGGTGTCTTGCTTCCTTGCAATGTGACATAAACAAATTTCAACCATTTCAAACTCAGCTTATCTTCTGACAACAGGTGGATGTTTTGTGGATGTTTGTTTGTTGTGGCCTAAGTATTCCTCCATGATAATCCTATATTTGGCCAATTATATTCTGCTATCTGATTAAAAATAGGCTAATTTTGTGTTAGAGATCTGCCTTCCTCCATCTACCCTCCATCAAGGAACTGAACAACTTCAGACCAGTTGCTCTGACATCTGTTGTTATGAAGACCTTTGAAAGGCTAGTGCTGGCCCACCTGAAAACCATCACGGATCCACTGTTAGACCCCTTACAATTTGCCTACTGAGCAAATAGATCGACAGATGATGCTGTTAATATGGCTCTGCACTACATCCTACAACATCTTGAATCTCCAAAGACCTATGCAAGGGTCCTCTTTGTAGACTTCAGTTCAGCATTCAATACCATCATTCCAGATATTTTTTTAACTAAACTAAATCAGCTAGCTGTACCTGACCACATTTGTAAATGGATCATAAGCTTCCTAACAGACAGGAAGCAGCTGGTGAAGCTAGGCAAAATCACATCTGATACCTGTACAATCAGCACAGGAGCCCCCCAAGGCTGTGTGCTCTCTCCACTTCTCTTCTCTCTATATACCAATGACTGCATCTCAAAAGATCCCTCTGTTAAAGTACTGAAGTTTGCAGTGATTGCACAACAGTGATTGGTCTCACTCGAGACAACAATGAATCTGCATACAGACGGGAGGTTGAACAACTAGCCTTGTGGTGCAACCAGAACAATCTTGAACTAAATAAACTCAAAACTGTAGAAATTGTGATAGATTTTAGGAGAAACCCTCCCATTCTACCACCTCTTACAATACTAAACAACACAATATCAACAGTAGAGTCCTTCAAGTTTCTAGGTTCTATCATATCTCAAGACTTAAAAGGGACACCTAACATCAAAAGCATCATCAAAAAAACACAACAAAGAATGTTCTTTCTGCGCCAACTCAGAAAGCTCAAACTGCCCAAGGAGCTGCTGATACAGTTCTACAGAGGAATTATTGAGTCTGTCATCTGCACTTCTATAACTGTCTGGTTTGGCTCTGCAACCAAACAAGACAGTCACAGACTTCAAGGGATAGTTAGAACTGCAGAAAAAACAATTGCTACCAACCTGCCTTCCATTGAGGACCTGTATACTGCACGAGTCAAAAAGAGGGCTGTGAAAATATCTACAGACCTGGTTAGAAGATAGATGTCAAGGTTAAGGAAGATAAGTGGAAGAAGGAAAAGGAGTTAAAAATTAGTAATAAACTCGGACAAAGGGAATTGACACATAATGAAGGATTATAATTTTGTATAATTTTGTATATATACAGTATATATACAAAGATTTATAAAAATCTTCTTATAAATATAAAAGAAAATATCTACAGACCCCTCACATCCTGGATACAAATTGTTTCAACTTCTACCCTCAAAACGATGCTATAGGACTCTGCACACCAGAACAACAAGACACAAGGACAGTTTCCCCCCGAATGCCATCACTCTGCTAAATAACTAATTCCCACAACACTGTCAAATTAACTACTGTATTACTATTCTTCTTCTCATCCTTACTAGTACCTATCTCTTCTCACTTATGGTTATATCCATGTAGCTTGTATCTTTGCAACTTATGTTGTTTTATTGTTTCCAAGTATGATTTGATTGCTTATTAGTATCCTATGACTATCACAAAGTGTTGTATTTTATGATTCTTGACGAATATATTTTATTTTTTCTTTATGTACACTGAGAGCATATGCACCAAAGACAAATTCCTTGTGTGTCCAATCACACTTGGCCAATAAAAAATTCTATTCTATTCTATTCTATTCTATTCTATTCTATTCTATTCTATTCTATTCTATTCTATTCTATTCTGAAGGGTTTACTTCAAGGTAAGGTACAGATCTTTCTTGAAATCCTGTTAGGGATCTTCAAGAGGTTCTTGAACTTCTACTGCACACTGAGAGGCAAATGACATGGGCTTTGTAATTTGTAAAATACTTTTTATTTTAAATTGATTTATTTTCTCTCTTTTAAAATGATGTTCAGGTTTATTAGCTCTTAATATTCCTAAACTGATAAACAAACTAGAGACTAGCTCCAGATAAGAAAAAGTTTGTTAGCACAAATTGGGGTCTGTTTTATCTCTTTTGTGAACTCCGAACAACCTTTTCCCTTACAATTATGCCCCTTCTGATGTCAGACCTCATTTTAATGAACATGTGTGATAATGGGATGCAAACATGTAACATGTTTGACTACATGTAACTCAGGGGTGTCAAACTCACATTGTCACAGAGGTGTCATATGATGTACCGGGATTTCCCCCCCCTCGCTAAACCAGATGTGGGCGTCATCAACGTGTGACACATCTGGCCTGCAGGCAGGGAGTTTGACAGCCCTGATGTAACTGATTTCCTATATAAAGGGGAGGTTACTTTTACTCTGTCCAATCAACTTTCCCCTTGCATTTTCTTTGTTGTGTTAATTATAAAAAGGAGTGAAACATGGGGCTCAAGGTTGTCTCTCCTTTTTCATAGAGATATCCCACTTTATCAGGGTACCGTAATAAATTGCTTTTAAATGATCTTCCGACTTGGTTGCTTATTGGGAAGGTAAACTGAGGCAGAACCTAGGGCCAGATTTGGCTATCACAGAAAAGATCTGAGCATGTTCCATGTGATGTGGTAGGCAGCCACTCTGCTCTACACACTCAGACAAGAGTGTTCTGTTGCCCTAAGTCCACATTTTTACTCCCAAATTCCTCATGATAAATAATGGCTTGATCTCAGGAGGGTTTTTCAACATATTCCTCCTCAGATGTTTCCTATCAGGGAAAAGCTCTTCATCTCCTTTGCAATTCTTGACTATTACACTCTACATGGGGCTACCCTTGAAGAACGTTCGGAGACTGCAGCTAGTGCAGAATGCGACCGCGCTTGTGGTGATGGGTGTCCCTAGATTCATCCATGTGACACCCATCCTTCATGAACTGCACTGGCTGCCTATAGGTCTCCGAGCGCAATTCAAGGTGTTGGTGATTACCTTTAAAGCCCTATATGGCTTAGGACCAGTTTACCTCTGAGACCGCCTTCTCCAACATACCTCCCTAAGACCTATTAGAACCCACAGAGTTGGTCTGCTGGTGGTCCCGTCAGCCAAACAATGTTGGCTGGGGGGCCCATGAATGAGGGCCTTCTCTGTGGTAGCACCAGCACTCTGGAATACACTACCCCCCCGAGATCCTCATTATTCCCACCCAGCCAGCCTTCAGAAAAACAGTAAAAACATGGCTTCGTCTGGAGCCAATGATTTTAATACAACACCGATCATTCTTGGCCCTGTGAATGATTTATTGTATGGGTTTTTAAATTTTGGTTTTTAATGTTTTTTAATGTTTAATATCTATTGTTTTTAATGCTTTTTATATTTGTTGTTGCATGTGAATTTTTACTGTTGTGAGCCGCCCAGAGTCTCTGTGGAGTGGGCGGCATACAAATGCAACTAATAAATAAATAATAAATAAATAAATAAAATTTCCCCCCAGCAGCTTAGACATTTTTATTTTATTTTTTATCTTTAATATTTTCTATACTTGATTTGTGTTTTAGGTAGTTTTACTTCCGCGATGCTTTAAAGACTTTTTTTTCTGCATCATTTTGAGATCAACCGAAATAGCTTATCAAATATAATCAGAGTTACTTATTTTAGCCTCTTCTGCTTTTAATTGATGGCTGCCTTTCATGGATTGCTTTATTACGCTGCTTTTGCTTTATATGACTTTCAGATTTTATTTGCCCTTTTATTGCATGTTGCCCTGAGAATTATTACTCTAGGATAATTAATTGACTGGACAGACTGAATAAATAAATAAAACTTGCAACTGGATTCTCAGAAGGAGATTATAACAATGAGTACCGGTACTTAGACTATCTGCATTCATTCCTAATGGAGTCAGCCGTTACTATGGTGATATCTGCCTTATGCACACCAAGACAGAATTATTTCTGGTTAGCTATGAAAAATCTTCGGAAACTGCAATTGGCTCATAATGAACAGGAGAGAATGCTGATTGGTACCTACTGATATTACATCTACAGCTGAAAGGCTGTATTAGTTATCAATGTATTCTTGGTATCACTCAAATGGTGGGTAATGGCCTTTAAAACATTACATAGTTCAGATTTAGGATAGTTTAGGCAGGGATGGCAACTAGATGATGATGGAGATGATGACAATGATGATGATGATCTCCAGAAGTTTTAGTGACTCGGTATATTACCAAAGTTGACTTGGCCTTCTCTGTCTCTCTGTCTCTCTGTCTCTCTGTCTCTCTCTCTTTAGGGGGGGAGTTATGATAGAAGAGGGCTTCTTGGTAGGGATTACATAAAAGGGATAGTTTAGGTCCTCAAGAAGTTTAAGGCATTTATTTTTAGACTAATTAGGTATGTATGAACCATGAAAAAGTTACATCACTAAAATAAATCTCCATTTAGTCCTGAATGTTGATGTCTTCAGTAGCATACTATTGAGCAGACAGGAGAAGCAGATGTCTTGGGTTCCAGGTCCTGCCAACTTCCTTCTTGCTACCACTCCTTGCCCCTCTGCCTTCAACAAATACGATTAGCGTGAATAGGGATACCTTACCTGGGCTGCATAAATCTGCAAAAATACTAGCTCTCAACCGAGAGAGTTCTGTTGAGAGTGACTATTGGGACTTTTGCAACCCAGACATGGGTAGCCCAAGTGTAGGGTTCCCTCTGGGGCCTCAGAGAAGCAGTAAAGATAGGAAATGGCAGCGAGTGAGAGAAGAGTCAACAGTGCAGGGACAACTAACTTATGCTGCATTGGTACTTCTGAGTCAGGATTGTCTCATCATCATCACCATCAGCAACATGCACTGGAAGTAAAGTCCTCAGAGGGCTTGGTAGCTTCTCTGGGTATCACTGATGTCTACTCTTTATATCATCATCATCATCATCATCATCATCATCATCATCATCATCATCATCATCATCATCATCATCATGGATAGGTATACCATATATGAGTTGCAGAAATCCAAACATCCAGTAGATGGGGATAGATATGGACAACTCTATTTCTTTTCTCCCATCTAAAGGCTAACGTAGTTTTGTTGCCCCGTATTCAGGGGCGGGTTCCTCTTACCTGCCTACCAGTGCGCTGCGCACGCATCACCTGCCTACCGGTGCGCGGAAGCAAAATCTCGTGAGGGGATGCACGTGTGTATGAGATTTCGATGATTATTTGCTTCCGCGCATGCGCGGAAGCAAAAAATTGCCAAAATATCTCTCTCACGCGCGTCCCCTCATGGGATTTTGCTTCCGCACATGCGCAGGAAGCAAAAACCCCCCAAAATTCCAGAAAAAAGATGGCATCGCGTGGCGGAACTGGCGAAGACAGCAACAGAGCCGTCGTGTGCAAATTGCGCAATCGGCGGGTCCTTACCGGAAGGCGCACTGGACCGCACCGGTAGGAACCCACCACTGCCCGTATTGTACTGTATATGTAGTTAAAAGAGAAAGGCTTTCATGTAGGGGAATCTTCTGAGGGGAGGATACATGAATGAAGGGAAATGGATATTTTGGATGATCGAGGTGGTTAAGGAAGAGCTTAAGTTAAGGAGCTGCGTCCTTTCTCTTTCCCTTTGCTACCTCAGTTCCCATTACCTGAGGGACGTGGTATCTGAGCTCTCTTATCCCTGAGTTGTCCCATCTGTGAGGTTTGTCTTGGAATGCATAGCATCTACTCAGGTTCTTGGTAGTCATGGTCCATGGGTTTTTAGAACTTGGAGCTCTAAAATGGGGTCTGGATTGCACACAGCCTGTAGAATTTTGGTTTATCTACCCCTTCTAAGAACTGTGTCATTCCAAAACTATTAATCTATAAGCATTTCTGCCTTTCGTATTGTATAACAATGGTGTAGAATACAAAAAAAAAAAAGCTTTCTCTAAATTGTGTGATTATTTGCCCTGGTAGGTTTGGCTGCTTTCTTTTTTCCCTTTTCTATGGTATTTCATCATTTGGTGCAATCTGTCTTATTTAGACAGGCTTTTGTTTCATCAGTAGATGCCTTGGTTTTTATCTGCTGCATCTGTCTCTTGTTTTATTATTACACTTTTTCTTCACCCCCCCCCCCTTTTCCTGCTGCATTCACCAAATGTTCCATCCTGGAATTAAATTAAAAGAAAGTTGTACAGTTTCTAAGGCCACTGGAATACATAAGATTCCAAAACCATGGTGTGTCTCCTAGGATTCTCTTATCAAATTGTAACATTAAAGATGAATAGAATGTCAAATGGAACAGATAATAACATCTTTTCCAGATGTTAGAACAATTAAATTGTTTTAAGAATTAAAACAATTAATCTGTGGAATGACTTGCCTCCAGAGGTTGTGGGTGCTCCAACACTGGAGGTTTTAAAGAAAAGATTGGACAACCATTTTTCTAAAAAATTATAGAGTTTCCTGCTTGAGTAGCGGGTTGGACTAGAAGACCTCCAAGGCCCCTTCCAATTCTATTATTATATTTTTCTCTTATTAGGTTATTATCATATATATTTAAGATTAATTTTTAAATGTTTAAAAACATTATTTTTTGTTTAATTCTATCCACTATTGGTGGTGTTAGTGTGAGTATATTTGCAGTATACCTCCTGCCCAGTACTCCACAGTATAATTCCTGGCCTTGAAAACTTCATTTCTGCTCTAGAATAACCTGCTTCCCAGTGCTATTTACCTCCCTACAGCATTTTAATCTGTCTTCTGATTTTGGTATAGTTTATTTACAGTATAGCTACATGGGAGAAAAACCCCTGGTGAGAGACCTTTATCATTATCCTTTCTTCATTTATATAGGTTGCTTTGAATATGTCATCTGGTGCATGCATTATTGAGGTCTGCCCAGTGCCAGCGATTATCATGAGTCTCAGTAATGCATTGGTGGATATAAGCAGTAAGGGGGGGGGGGGTCTTCCATATGGCTCCTTTAAGCTGCTTGTCTCCTGTGCTAAAACCAGCTGAAAATGAAACTGGCTTAAGAAATTGCTATCTGGATTTCAATCTGTTCTTCAGCTTTGGTGACAATGCTTGCCAGGTCTCCACTTCAGAGTGTCCTCTTAACATAACCCTCTATGTCAGTGATGGTGAACCTCTTTTGGCTCGGGTGCCAAAAGGGTGCGTGCACGCGCGATTGCGTGCGCATGCGTGCCCACACCCATAATGCAATGCCCTCCCCCTGTGCATGCACACAACCCCTGCGCTGCCCCCCCACACATGCGCACAACCCCCTGCGCTGCCCCCCACGCATGCGCCTCACTGAAGCCTCCGGACTTCTGGTAGGCCTATTGAGCTGTTTTTCGCTGTCCCCAGGTTTCAGGAAAGCCTCCTGAAGCCTGGGGAGAGCAAAAAACAACCCAACGGGTCAACCGGAAGTTTGGAAACTGCCGGTGGGCCATTTTTCGCCATCCCCAGGGTTCAGGAGGCTTTCCTGAAGCCTGGGGAGAGCGAAAACGGCCAAAAAGAAGGCTGAAAATCAGCTGGCCAGCACACGCATGCCCGCTGGAGCTAACATAAGGCAACGCCTCACGTGCCCTCAGATATGGCTCTGCGTGCCTCCTGTGGCACGCGTGCCATAGGTTTGTCATCAGTGGTCTATGTGCTTCAGTGGTGGGTTTCTCCCAGTTCAGCCCGGTTCTAAGAACCACCTGCGTAGGACGCTCCACCCACCCGCTTGGGATGCTCCACCCACCCGCTTGGGATGCTCCACCCACCCGCCCAGGACACTCCACCCACCCACCCAGGACGCTCCGCCCACCCACCTGGGATGCTTCTGCACATGCGCAGACGCTTACGCGCATGTGCAGAAGCATCGCACGCATGTAAGCACTCGCGCAAACCGGTAGCAAAGGGGTTTAGAACCCACTACTGATGTGCTTCTTTATCCTTCCTTCTTGTGACAGGAAAGCAAGCCTAGTCCTCTTTCTGGCCACTTATTTTGCATCCTAACTATCACTATACCAGTTGCTCAGGCAAAGAGGAAGCAGTGAACTGATACTTCAGAACATCGCTTAGTGGAGACATGTAATGCCCGAGACATGTCTTGCACATCCATCTTGATGTGAGCTTGTTCTTCTTGGATACGGACATGCCCAAATTATCTGTGAAGAGCAGTGATCCGAGGAGGTGTGTGTGCCAGACGTCCTCTCCAGCAACCAATAGCAGCACAGATGTTACCATGACGAAAGTGAAGCCCAGCAGAGAAACTGCATGGCTGGGCTTGTGCCAATGCCATTTGAAAACACTGTTCTCGAAGTGCTGCAGAAAAGAATGATTGGAGACGGCCTCCATGCTGAGATGGAGGATGAGTGGAGGGTGACATTCAAGTCTGTTCCAGTCCTCTCAATGGGATGGCTGGACTGCTGCCCACCCTCAGTTAGTGGGTCATGTTGAAAAGCCCAACGTGTGCTTGATAAACCCTTTCCAAAGATATCTTATTAATTGTGTGATTCAGATTTATTCCAATCCTAATTCCAATTTGTTATATCTTTCCCCGTGCCATGTCAATGCTCTTTGTAAATGGCATTTATGACTGAAGCACTATTTCATCCTGGAGATGGATTTCAGCTCCCTAGGTCTGACAATCATTGCGATTCTATCATAAATAGGGCTGGGTAATATTTCCCATTTACAAAAAAAAAGTGTCAACAGTTAGGTAAGAAATAACTACATCTGCTTAGAGTTTCAAGAAATCCAGTTGACTACAGTTTCTAAAAAAGAGTGATTTATTTTTTTCTCTTAGGCAATCCTTGTGATCCTCTTTAGACCAAAGAATCTTTAAATGAACCCTCTTATGCATGCAGTGAATAGATGAGAGAGGTTGAAAAATGACTTTTAGTTGTCTCTTTCCTGCCAACCAAACTGTGACATCCTCACTGGGGATTCCTACCCATGGCCAGAGATTCAGGATCAGTGTGAACATGGTCTTCCTATATGTCAACATGGCCTCCCCTTTCATGCTGTGACTGAACGTTCAGGGAGATTTACCATATGTGCCGGCGTATAAGACGACTTTTTACCCCTTGAAAATCTCCTCAAAAGTCGGGGGTCGTCTTATACACCGGGTACTAAAACTTCCGAGCTGGGGGGAGCTCAAAAACGGCCACAGACACATTCCTGCTGTTCTCTGGCCAAGCGGCCGAAGGAGCCCTGGAGCCCCGACGCCGCCCTGCATCTCGGTCTCTTCAGGCTTGTCCGGCAGCCTGCTGGGAAGGCTGCGAGGCATGGGAGGGAAGGAGCTGCTATTGCTGCTCCGGCGTGTCTCCCCGGTCACTGTGGCTGCACCGGGGAGCCCGCATCCTTGTCAACAATGGAGACGCTGCGCGCGCGGAAGGCACCACAGAGCAGAGGCACCTGGCGAACGAGGCGAGTGGCGGCATCGGCGGCAGGCTCCTGCCCGCGTCTCCCGCCCGCCTGCCCGCCCATGCGTCGCAGCCTTCCCAGCAGGCTACCGGACAAGCCCAAAGAGACCGAGATGCAGGGCGGCGTCGGGGCTTCAGGGCTCCTTCCGCTGCTTGGCCAGAGAACAGCAGGGATGCCGCCGCGGTCTGGGATTCAGTCGGGTGGCTGCAGCCCCGCGGGAGACGCCAACAGAGGTTCCTTCTTCCTCCTGCAGGGAGAAAGACAGAAGGAAGGAAGGAGGGAAGGAAGGAAGGAAGGAAGGAAGGAAGGAAGAACAAAGAAGAAAGAAGGAAAGAAAGAAAGAAAGAAAGAAAGAAAGAAAGAAAGAAAGAAAGAAAGAAAGAAAGAAAGAAAGAAAGAAGTAAGTTAGGAAGGAAGGAAGACAGACAGACAGACAGACAGACAGAAAGAAAGAAAGAAAGAAAGAAAGAAAGAAAGAAAGAAAGAAAGAAAGAAAGAAAAAAGTTAGGAAGGAAGGAAGACAGAAAGAAAGATAAAGAAAGATGTTAGGAAGGAAGGAAGACAGAAAGAAAAAGAAAGATGGTAGGAGAGGTAGTCTTATAAGGCGAGTATATCCCAAACTCTATATTTTAATTGGAAAAGTTGGGGGTCGTCTTATACGCCCAGTCGTCTTATACGCCGGCACATACGGTAGTATGGCTGACTGGGGAATTCTGGGAGTTGGAAGTCCACAGGTCTTAAAGTTGCCAAGGTTGGATATCCCTGCTTTTTCCTAAACTGACCTTGAGGAGATGACAGAGAGAAAACTGGAATAAAGCCACCCACCATTCACCCTTATCATATCCTGTGCATCTCTTGGCCAGGCATAAGTAGTTTAAATATATTTTAACAATATAGTCTTTTACTATTAATATATTTTTTAACATTATCTCCCTGTGAGTTCCCATTTAAGATGTAATGTTATACATTTATTTATATGCATATGGTTTGAGGTTTCTCATTTCTTTGCAGTTGGAGGCAGGCACTTTAATAAGCCGAAATTAATGACCTTCCCTCCTTCTTTATTAGCCTCCATAAATCCAGGTTTAATCTCTTGTTAAGCTCATCTCCACCTTGAGTGCACTCTTCTGTTTTATCTGTTTATCGTCCCCCCCCCTTGCATCTTGCATTTGTACAATCATTGTTTGTCCCCTTGTTAAATTCATCACAACTTTTTTTTGGAAATATATTTCAGACTTCGGAACGACCTCCAGATTATAATGACACTAGCTACCTGAGCACTCACATTGTACTTAGACAGACATACACTTGGTGGAAATGACAGCTTAAATAATTCCTTGTCCAGAATATACATTTCATTGTTTTTAAGCCCGTTAGAAGTTAAAGTGCTCATTTTACAGAGAAGAAGGACATCAGAGTTTTCTTTAAAGAGGAGTACAGTGAGCCACACTGTATAACCAAATAACTAAGGTGAAAATATTAGTATTTATTAATTGGATTAAAATCACAGCTCAATGAGTAAGGTGGGTTCAGGAGCTTTGCAATGAGCTGCTGCTTTCACACATGATTTTTCAGCATCTCTGATTATGATTTTTTTTTTTAAAATTACAGGTAGTCCTCGCCTTAAGACCACAGTTGAACCCAACATTTTCATTTTCAAGCAAAAAGTTGTTAAGTGAGATTTGCCCCATTTCGCGACCTTTCTTGCCACCATTTTCTTGCCACCATTAAGCAAATCACTGCTTGTTAAGAGAGTAACATGGTTGTTAAGTGAATCTGGCTTCTCCATTAACTTTGTTTGTCAGAAGGTCACTAAAGGACATTGCAACTGTCATAAATACATGCCAGTTGCCAAGCATCTGAATTCTGATCATGTGACCACAGGGATGCTGCAACGGTCATAAATGTGAAAAATAGTCCTAAGTGTCTTTTTCTGTGCTGTTGTAACGTCAAATGGTCACTAAATGGATGGCTGCAAGTCAAAGACTACCTCAGGGGTGTCAAACTCAAGGCCCGTGAGCCAGATCTGGCCCACGGGGTGCTTAGATCTGGCCCGCAGGGCCACCATGGAAACAGCAAAGGACTGGCCCGTGGTGCAGAAAAGCTGCCGTGGCCTAGAGGTAGAGCTCTTGCCTCACAATCAGGAGGTTGTGAGTTCAATCCTAGGTAGAGGCAGATCTAGGGTCTCCTGCTTGGGCAGGGGGTTGGACTAGATGACCTGTAAGGTCCCTTCCAACTCTTTAATCTGTAAGTCTCTGCCATTGAAAATGGAATTCGGGAGGGCCGTGCATGCCCCCCCCCCACCGAGCTCCGTTTTCACAGGCAGAGGGTTGCAGCCAAAAACGGAGCTTGGGAGCCCGTTTTCGCTGGCAAAGCGCTCAGGCCACCCGACATGAGTGACATCAAACTGGCCACATCCACCCTGCCCCCCCAAGGTCAAATGCAACCCTTATGCAGCCCTCAATGAAATCGAGTTTGACACCCCTGCACAACCTGTAGTCAAAGTGGAAAACTAGAGGCCATTTATGCTTACAGGTTGTGAAAAAAATCAAGCTCGGGCCACTGAATAAGAGGCCTATTTTTGCCCATGGCCATCTGTAGAAGTCAGTCTTCCCAGTCCACCATCTTCCAGATCTCCTGGGAATGCATGTTGTAGGAGTCAACACCAATAAATGTGGAGGGCACAAAACTGGGAAATCTTTGTGCAAGTAGTTTTTGACTTACTTTCACAATTGGGAACCAGAATTTTTTGTGGCTAAGCAAGGAGGTTGCTAAGTGAGTTGTGCCCAATATTACAACCTTTTCTGCCCCAGTTGTTAAGCAAATCACTGCAGTTGTAAGCGAATCATGTGGTCGTTAAGCGAATTCAGCTTCCCCATTGACTTAGTTTGTCGGAAGCCGGCTGGGAAGAGGGCAAATGCTGATCACATGACTCAGGGACCCCCGAAGTATTGTAAATACATGCTGGTTGTCAAATTCTTCTCTTCTGATCACATGACAGTGGGGGTGCTGTGACAGTCTTAAGTCTGGTCATAAGTCACGTGCAGTTTCAGTGCTGTTGTAACTTTGAGCATCACTAAATGAGTCATTGTAAGTTGAGGACCATCTATATATGCTATGTCTTTATCTGACAAAGATATGGTGACAAAGCATCGTTTGTCACCGTTCTACATAGAAGACTATGGAGTGGGGAGGGGAAATACAGTGAGGATGAGAAGTTAGAGATATCACATTCTTCGTTACTTCTCCAAGGTCATCCTTTGTCCAACACCTGCAAGAAGCTGGGAGGAGATGTTGCCACACTGGCAGAAGGTGAGTGGGCAACGTGACCCAGTTTGGGGTGGGGGAAAAAGGAGTGCCCACTTCCTATCGAGTGGGAACTTGGGAGAAAAGTTAGATTTGGGTTTCCCCATGCGTTGCCAACATGGTGTCTGCATTAAATTGGAACTTTGGTGAACTCTTTGCATTGGACTCTGATTTCTGCTCGACTACTATTTGGAACCTTGACATATGGAGGTTGAGAGTGTAATATATTGATGTTTCCAGGCTGATTCTTACTGTGTTATCAGGGTGCCGCATTTATATATTTATTGGTTGTTCAAATGAGCAGTAACATCTCTATCAATTGGTTCAGCCCTTCTTTGCAGCTACCTAAGCTGGCAGTTAGCACCAATTTTATGGTAAAATCATATTTTACATGTGTGTTATGGGAAGACTGCTCTCAGCATAATTTTTCTTATAAGCTCCAGAGACAAGCTTAAGATTTTCTAAATTTTCTTGTGGAAAGATTTACTCAAACGTTAGGCAGGAGAGTAGCAGGGAATTGGAATAGAAAAGAGTTTTGGCTCAGTATTTGGATGGATTACAAAAGAAAAATAGTTGACATATCAGAATAAATCTTGATCCATGTTCTCTTGTTTAAAGCAGCATTTTCTCTGGGTAGAAAAGGACCAGAATGATCTATACTGTATAAAACCCTCTTGAAAAAAATAGTATTTCAAAATAAATTTATAAGGCATCTGAAATATTACATTTAAGTGTTGTCCAATTATATTTGCTGTCCCATCAACTTAGAGAAAACATTGCTCCCTGGATGCAAAAGAAACTAACCCATTAGATAAATGGAAGCTTTTATGAATGTCCAAATTCTGGGCATGCCTCAGATTATAATCTTGAAAGGAAACAAACACAAAAAGACATACAATGAATAAGAGCATCGAATTCTTCAGCATAATCCACTGATGCAAGTGAACGAAATAGATTGTGTCATGAAAAAACAATATGCTTCATCAAGCAAACTTTCCTTTTGTGGATTGTAAAACCAGCTCCCTATCATCTGCAATGAATTGCCATTTTCCTCTTCATCTATTTACATTGTAGAGCCACACCTGCCTCCTTTGCATTGCACTTCATGGGCCTTCTTTGCTAAGCATAGACCTGGATGAGCCTGCACGATACTATGGTCAAAGCACAGCAACTAGCCTGCATGCAGAGAGTTAGGTAAAGTCTTGCCTACAAATGAAACCCTTCTTACTGCCCTCATGCATATAGGCAGGATCAAGAAGCTGAGATCATGGCCTGTAGAAAATATCAAGTCAGTTCAGAATGAGAACTTGGAAGGAAATTTGAAAGCTTATGTTTTGCCACAGTAATCCCTTGAAAGCTGTGGATTTTGTACTGAAATGATAGTAGTGGAAACTGAAGTGCTCATATGGATATAGTGAGGGAAGAAGTTGACACCTCAGGTCAACAAAAATCTTTGCTTGTGGATTATCCTGATAGAAGCCCAGAAGAGATTAAGGCATTTGTACGGACTTCGTTTTGTCTTGGGATTCCATACCTTACAAGGCATATAGAAAAAGAAGAGAAGCTCAAAAAACACGACGGAGGGACCCGGAAGAAGATGGAGAGACAACATCAAAGGCACACTACAACAGCATCAAATAACAATGGTTGAGGCTGCCAGAAGAGTAAGAACCAGAACTTTATGTCTCCCTCAACATCCAAAGTGGAAGGAGGTGGAGGAGGAGGAGGGGGGGGGAGGAGGATTGGTTAATATGAAATAAGCCAGTGGGAAGCAAGGGGCAGGTCAGCAGTAACTAACCCTGATCCTGATGTTGTCAATGCCAAACTTCCTTTGCCACATGACATTTGGGTGTAGGACATTAACATCTGCCAGAAATGAATATTTATATACAAACAGTTTTGTGTTCAAAGGCATTCATGATATCTGGAATGCTGATTGTATGTAAGCTGTTGGCATATCGATCTACCCTTAAGAAGTCCCTGGATATGTACAGTACATGTTGTACATAGACATTGACTACCCCCAAGTAATTCAGTGAGTTTCATGATCAAGTGTGGACCTAAACCGCTACATTGTCCCACATCTCCTTGACACTAGATATGTTAAGGCAACATAAGTCATCCTGCACAATAAATGGGGGTAGGACTAATTGGTACCTTTCTGTTCATGCCTTGAACAAGTATACCGTATTTTTCGGAGTATAAGACACACCTTTTTACCCTCAAAAAGAGGGTGAAAATTTGGGTGCGTCTTATACACCGAATGTAGCCCCACCCAGCCACCCCCACCCTTTGGCCTCTGCCTGCCAGCAATTTACCTCTTTGCAGCAAACAGCAGCAGAGTCTGATTTGCACAAGAAACTAATTAGCAGCCTCCCGACCTACAGCTGACTGAGGCTTGCAAGCCAGGTGGTAAAATGAAACTAACTACGGTGGCTGTAATGGAACAAATTGCTTGGAGATAAACTGCTGGCAATGTTAAACTGCTGAAATTACAAGGAGGTAAGCTATAGCTGATGTAGCCTAGAGGTAGAGCTCTTGCCTCACAATCAGGAGGTTGTGAGTTCTATCCTAGGTAGAGGCAGATTCTGTTAATATGTTATTTTGTTAAATGTTTGTAGAGTGTTCAAATTATAAGACTTATTTTTTAAAGACTGCTTTATTATTGTTCTAGACAACTTAACAAAATGAAGAAGCTTTTTAAAATAAATTCTTGCTCTGAAGAGGCCCAGTGCTATTGTATCTTCTTTTAAATAGCAGAAAGCCTTCCAGAAAGCCACATCAATTTTAAAGATCTGTAAAAGTATAATCTGAAATGTCCTGTTTTAATATTAAGTATTAGTATTAAGTATAAGTATTAAAATAAGGCAGCTGAATTAAACCCTGACTTAGTCATGTTTGGAGTAGATCTATTTAAATAATTGGGAGGAGTTAGTGTGATTACATTTAAGAAAACTTTCTGGGATTAATATACTGCCATAATGTACATTTCTCCAATTCTTTGCTATTTCTATGGGTCAGGCACACATGCACAGAAATACACAGCAAACAGTATATATCATCTGTACTGTTTACTATTTGCTGTTTGGCAAATTGCTGGGAGGCAGAGGTCTTTTTTCCTTGTTTTCCTCCCCCAAAACTAAGGTGCGTCTTATACTGCGGTGCATCTTATACTCCAAAAAAACGGTAAGTAGTTGGCATGAGTTGAGCTACTGTCAAAATCTGACTTCCTGTATTTTTATTATGCCTTGACTATGATCTGTATAACAATCTGGGCATTAGGAAACGAAGTGTGATGTGATCTTTGTTCACTCAATTAATAAATAATGGGAGGAATATGTTCAACTGGAAATTTCAAAGTATTCTGAAGCCACTGAGGAACAGAAAAGCTAAAAAAATGTTTTGGGTTTTTTTTTTTATGCCACAAGTGAAAGTTAAGGGAATTATTCTCACATTGTTTAGCTTCTAAAGAATTTATCAGCTAATTTTAGAAAAAATCAAAGCAAAAGATTATCTGTAAGTGTTGGGCCCTGGTGTCTCCCCCGCCTTTCTCTTCCTTTTTCATTCTGCCGCACTGAGCAATGTTTCCCAGGAAAAGCTTCTTACTTGCTCACCCACTTCAAAAGTAATTTGGCTTGAGAAATAAATGATCGCAACCCACTCAGTAACTTAACAGAAGGAGAAAAACAAAAGATTATGTAAATAGGTGCGACTTGCCGATAAGAAGAAATGTTCAGGAAAGCTTGTTTACCACCCACCATTCCGATTTATCATCCCTCCCTCCCAGTCATGTTCATTTTGAATTGTGGTGTTTCTTTTTTTTTTCCTAAAGGGGGCAGGGGGTCTACTTTTCCTGAAGGGTATTGAGGTATATTTTTCAGAGGCTGATGGGATTTCTCTGTATCTGTTCTGGTTAAGAATGCTATTGCTATATTCTCAACCAAATGATATGAATGGAATAGAACGTAAGGGAATTGCTTCAGCATTACTTGCGAGAGAATGCAGAGGGACTTCGTTCCCATTCTGTAAGAATCTTCCAAATGCTAGTATGGGAATGAATCTATTCACTGACTTCTATGTCAATTTGAAGGGTATTTTTTGAATAGGAGAGGTAATGCCAGAAAACTGATTTTTAGATAAATTGGTTGGCTGGCTAGCTCTGCATTTTATTGTCTTCCTTTATGGAATCATCATTCATGCATTCCAGCATCCGTATCGTGGATCAATTGAACGGTTTGTACAAAAGCATCAGAATAGGTAGAATCTATTTTTCTTCCATACCTAGAAATGAATTCTGAATGCTGCATATTTTCCCCAGTGGATTAGGGTGCTTTTTATTCACTTTGACTGCCATCCCGAAGGTGCTTTTTCAAAAGGCAATTGGATTTTTTTCCCCCTAGAAGATGTTTTGCTTCTCATCCAAGAAGCTTCTTCAATTGAGAAGCGCTTTGGATGAAATATGAAACATCTTCAAGGAAAAGCAAAGTCCAATTGCCTTTTGAAAAAGCACCTTTGGGTCAGCCATGAGTTGGATGTCTGAGAATCTCTATAGACACTTTGACTGCTATGGCTCTCAGAGAATAAGGGGTTTTCTTTTTTACTCATTTTTTTTTCTTTTTTCCTTACTCTGCCCATATCAATAACGTGTTTCCCCGAAAATAAGACCCTGTCTTATATTTTTTTGAACCCTGAAATAAGTGCTTGGCCTTATTGCCATGCACTCAAAAGCCTGATTGGGCTTATTATCAGGGGATGTCTTATTTTGGGGGAAACAGGGTAGCACTTAGCAATAGCACTTAGACCTATATACCGCTTCGCAGTGCTTTACAGCCCTCTCTAAGTGGTTTACAGAATCAGCATATTGCCCCCAACAATTTGGGTCCTCATTATACCGACTTCAGAAGGATGGAAGTGTCAAAGCCGACTCGTTCTGCACTTTTGCTCATAGCCAGACAACAGAAACCAGGGAGCGGGGAGGAATGATTGAAATGTATGGGTGGCTGCGAGGGAATTGAGGAACCGTCTGTGGCCTGGGAGAATCTCGACATCTCAAGGTCTAACAATGAGAGCCTTCCTGAGATGAGCAGACTGTTTCCCAAAACAAAGAGATTGCACTGGATTGGGGAGGAAGGGAGATTTTAACTATGCAGCTTTACACGCCAAAAGGCAGAACTGGCTTTTCTGTTCTTTTCTTTCAACTGTGCCTATATGGATCTATCAATAAAGTTATACCCTTGGTAAAATAAGGAGTTTCTTTTGCTGCATGTGCCAATGGGACAGTTGACAGGAAGGCTGAGGCAACCTTGAGCTGGTCAGGATTGAACTGCTAGCAGTTGGCAGAATTAGCCTGCAATACTGCACTCTAACCACTGCGCCACCACGGCTCTTACAGCCTATGTACTGATGAGATTAGCTAGTTCCTGACTGCAATACTCTAGCCCAAATGCATAGGGGCCCTCAGAGCAACAGAGCAGGGAAGAGGATACTTCTGAATCATAGCAGAGATAAGGTCCATGATGACACAAATAAACCTCCAGGTGGCCTTAACAACTCGTTAAAAGAATGCAAATGACCAGCTGTCTGCAAGATGTATAAATCCTTCCATTCCCCACCATCCAGTCAGAGCTGAAGAAGCTTCTTGGATGAGAAGTGAAACGTTTTCAAAGAAAAACCAGAAAGTCCAGTTGCCTCTTGAAAAAGCACCCTTGGGACGTCCATGAAGTCACTTTGAAGAGGAGCTAGGAATTCATAATGGAGGGTGCCATTTGTTCTTGCCCTCCCACAAGAGTTGCCTACTCGTTGTGGCAACTGGGCACTGGACAATTCAGTTACGTTTTCTCTATCAGTCAGGTAAGCCTGGATATGCTGGTTGATTTGCTACCAGAATGCATTGTATGTTTCAGGGGCGATGTGGTGAAGTGGAATGAGATGAAGATCTAACACAGTTTGCCTTGCTGGGGGACCTTTCATCGCTTGCAGTTTTGAGCCGTGCTTGCAAAAGCTGGAAGCTTCTGTGCCTTAAATATGCCAATCAAGGCAAGAAATGAGGGGGCCGTGTGACTTCAGTGAGTCCAGAGGGTTGCTTTGATTGAGCATTAATTGAAGTGAAACATATCCTTGAAAATCCATTCGGCTGTCAGAAAGAGTATGGCTATTGGGTATCTTCATCTGAAGAGCTACCTCTATGTTCATGAAGCATTTTCTCTCTCCTGCAGATAGAATTCATCCAGAGGAGGAAGAAAACTGTGAGAGAATTGAACTCAGTGTACATCCAGGATTTGTGCATTTCAGTACAGAGCTCTGATCTTCTCCACGCACTCCGCAGGGCCACGCAACCGACTTCTTGCCTCTAGTCTCAGGTCTTTGCTGCGATGGTCAAACTCTCCCTGCAGGACAGAAACCCAGATGGAAGCGAAGCTTTTGACGGAGAAGTTTGGAAAAAGTTCTGTCACCCCTCAAGGCCAGCAGAACATGTGGCGCTTTTGCGAAGCCGCTCCTGGGCCTATTAAAGATGGATTTTTGAATGACTGACTGCTATCTCAGTGCCTTTGCTCTTTTCATTTTGATCAGGAATCTCTTGCACTGAGAAGATGATATGTTTTTCACGGAGAGGTATGAATATCATTGAGTCTGCTGTGTGATTGCACAGCATGGAACTGTCATTCGGAGCCAGATGAAAGGAGAATCTGTGGTTGAGGAAATAGGCCGACTCCGTTTTGCCTACAGGGATGTTTGTTCTGCGGCTGGGCTGACTAATTTATGGCTGACAAAAAACACTGGGGAAAAAAACATTCTTCTGCTAATAATTTCTGTCATCTTTAACTTTCAAATTTATTCCTTTATTTCTTGGCATAATAAGAAATGTTACGTTTGAAATTAATAAAAGAAACATTGAATTAAGATCTTAAACCCATAGCTGTGGGAAACTGGAGGTCTTTCATGTGTTCCTAGACTCTACTCCCCATAGATTATTCTAACTGAATTTATAGTTAGAATAATAGGAAATAGAAGTTTGCCAACATCAGAAAGACCACAGTTCATTTCATCCTTCTTAACCATTTTGTTGTTCACAAATACTGGTGATTTGTTACCATGGACATGGACATAAATAGTATTTTTAATGACTTAATAGGTCATTTACTAAATTTTGATAAATACCCAATAAATAGAATACTTTATTGGCCAAGTGTGATAGATACACATGGAATTGGTCTCCGGTGCAAAAGCTCTCAGTGTACATACAAAAGAAGCAAAGTAATAATAATCATAAGATCAATGTAATAATAATCATAATAATGATACCAATAAGAGAAGGTAATGGAACAGATAAGAAGGATAAAAGTAATGCCGCCATACCACATAGGTAAATGTACTTAGCCATAAGATAGTACTGTGGGAATTAGGTGTTCAGCAGACTGTTGGCATGAGGGAAAAAATTGTCTTTGTGTCTAGTTGTTTTGGCATGCAATGCACTATAGCGGCGTCCGGAGAGGAGGAGTTGAAATAGTTTATGTCCAGGATGTGAGGGGTCTGTAGATACTTTCTCAGCCCTCTTTCTGACCTGGGCAATATACAGGTCCTCAATGGAAGGCTGGCTGGTTGCAGTAATCATTCCATCATTAAGCGAATCTGGCATCCCACTTTGACTTTGCTTGTTGGAAGCCGGCCGGGGAATGTTACAAATGATGATCACATGACCCCAGGTCAGTGCAACTGTCATAAATACATGCCAGTTGCCAAGCGTCCAAATTTTGATCATGTGACAATGGGGATGCTACAGTGGTCGTAAGGTACTTTATAGGATGGTTTTATTCTGCTATACATTGCCTGGAGTTTTAGGATTGAGGTGGGCTGTAAAATAAGTAAACAAATAAAATTATAGCCATTGACCTGTTAGTTAGTTTCCCAGCTATCCAAGTCGTTTTCACTGAAGTCAACCCCAAGGCTATCTTTTCCTTGTTCTACTTCGGCAACTGCCCAATACAGCTGGATTTTCACTTTCCCTTAATTTCCGTTCATCTTCATGTTCATGTTAGTGAGCCGAGGTGGCGCAGTGGTTAGAGTGCAGCACTGCAGGCTACTTCAGCTGACTGCTAGCTGCAGTTCAGCTGTTCAAATCTCACCGGCTCAAGGTTGACTCAGCCTTCCATCCTTCTGAGGTGGGTAAAATGAGGACCCAGATTATTGGGGGCAATATGCTGAACTCTGTAAACCGCTTAGAGAGGGCTGTAAAGCACTATGAAGCGGTATATAAGTCTAAGTGCTATTGCTATTGCTATACTGTTTTTATATGTACGCTTCTTATTCATGTTGTACGCCGCCCTGAGTCCCACGGGATTGGGCGGCCTATAAGAGCGTCTAAATAAATAAATAAATAAATAAATTCATTCTTCAGATTCTACATACATGAGGAATGTTACATTAAATAAGGCTGGCAAATAATTTTGATTTTGATGATCCCAGAAAGGGCCTTGGGGGGGACCCTCGTGGATCCTGAGACCACCTTTTAAGAAGCAGTTCTAGACCAAGACTGAAATTATTTTATTTAGTGTACACATTTAAATATGGCTTATATAGATTGTGATACTGGTTTGTTCTCATAAAAACTTTTCCATCTATATAATTTCTTAAATGTCCCGAGTGACTACTTGCCTGCGCAATGCACTGCCCCTTTTCCTTTTCCTTGTAAAAATAAGGGTGGCAAAAAAGAGTCTGTATCCCTGAATATATTGCAATGGAGCTTATAAAGAGAAATCTGAGGTTTGGGTTTTGTTTGAATGGCACTTATTCAAGAAGAGTGCCGGAAGTGGTTTGAACTTCTGTTATATATTTCTTCTAAGGGTTTATCAATTGCTGTAAGAATATCTTCATAAACATTTTGAAACATGGACATTTCTTCAATACCCCATCAAAATGAATATTTTTCTTCTTCTCTGTAATTGAATTGAATTGAATTGAACGTTTTTATAGGCCTCCCTACTCCCGTGGGACTCAGGGCGGCGTACAATACAGAAAAGAACAATTCATAAAAAACAGTATTAAAAACAACATCATGACAACAATTAAAAAATTAAAAAGGATTAAAAACCATCCATCATTCATACCAGGTGGGAAACCAAAGATGTTCCATTGGTCTCACTTTCACCCCGCCTGCCGGAAGAGCCATGTTTTTATTGCTTTACGGAAGATCTGGTATTTGTCTTTTCGGATTCGCTATTAATAAAATTGAAAAATTCTGTCCTATTCCACCTGCTTTGATCCCTAATTAAATCTTCCTCTCTTCTCACATTATGCTCATTTTCTTTTTCTTTTTTTCTGGAAAGATGCATTCTCTCCCCCCCCCCACCTTTTGGAAATTGAGGTCATGTTTTTCTTGTGCTAATATTGTGCTTTCCTCTTTATTTCAAACTGTTGGTTGAGTAAACACCATCAAAACAGCGGGGGTAATATATGTTGATTTAGAAAACTCCATTCATTTCTTCCCCATCCACATAATAAGAGATTGGACATTGCCTCCTAATTTAAGGGTGTAGGAATAATAAAGTATGAGATACATTGCAATTCATGGTCTTCCTGTTCAAGAATTTAGTGGGAATGGAAGTTCCAGTTGGCTAGAAAAGGGCACATAATATTTTTTTAACATTCTAGACAGCATTGTTTTCTCTAAATTCCTTTTAATTCTTACTAATCATAAACCAAACTTTATGACTGGCCAGGAGAAAAAAGTGAATAGTGTTAGAGTTTGCAGCAATCCAACCAGCACACAAGTAAAGAATTCAGCAGGATTCATGTATAAAAGAAACTTCTTTATATACAGTAATATAAATCATGATGCATCAGTGGTGGGTTCCTACCGGTGCGGTCCACTCTATAGCACCGGTAGTGGCCTGCTGGTGACGTCACAGTACCGGTGCGGTTGGTTGCCGGTGTCTGGGCGCCGCCATTAAAAAAATGTTTTTAAATTTTTTTAAAAAATAATTTCTTTTGCGCATGCCCAGAAGCCGAGCTTCCGGCACTGCGCATGCACTGCCTTCCTACCCCACAGTGAGTCCAAGCAGGAGAGGATGGCGGAGGGAGCGCATGGGATGCTGAAAGAATGAGCGGCAGGAGCTATCTCCATTCGCCTCCCTTCAGCAGTCCGAGAAGCCACGAACGCGCGGTGATGATCCTAGGCATTTTCGTACGTTTGAGGCTTCTCGAGCTGCTGAGGGGAGGGGGATCTCAGTTCCCCTCCCTTCAGCAGTCCGAGAAGCCACGCCCACCTGGTCACATGGTCAGCAAGCCACGCCCACCCGGTCACATGGCTGGCAAGCCATACCCACAAAATAAGGCACGCCCACAGAGTGGTAGTAAAAAAATTGGGAACCCGCCCCTGTGATGCATGTATACAATACCCATGCATCAGAAGCCAGAACTAGAAATCAGAATCCAGAAGCACAAAATCTATATAATCCTTATATATATTCAGACCAGTGAAGCTAAGCCACGCCCAGGCTCCAAGCTGTCTGACATGGCTCTCAGTCACCAAACAGTTCCCATTGGTTGACTTGTTATGGCTATCCCAACTCATAATTACACTGACAAATAGGAAGACAACCACTGCCGCAAAAACCAACAAATCCAAATCTCAGGGATAGACGGACATTATTTATTTATTTATTTATTTATTTATTTATTTATTTATTTATTTATTTATTTATTTATTTGTTTGTTTGTTTATTTGTTTATTTGTTTATTTGTTTATTTGTTTATTTGTTTATTTATTTATGTCAAGTATGTGTTGGTAATATACATAGATATAACATTGTTTATATACATAAGATGGGTACTGATAAGAGGGAACATTAGGACAGGGATGGTAGGCACGCTGGTACACTTATGCACGCCCCTTACTGACCTCTGAAGTAAGTTGGGTCTCTGGCACAGAACATCCTGAGGGATGGAATGGGGTCTAAGTGTTGCAGAAGAGGAGCAGTTAACAGTAAGCAGGTGATCCTATATCATTCCAGATAAAAGGCTGTCCAATCTCTTCTTTAAAACCTCCAGTGCTGCAAGCCAGCTGGCAAGCCACTTCACAATAGATTGTTCTATTTGTCATGAAATTTCTCCTTATTTCTTGGTTGGATCTCTCCTTGATTAGTTTCCATCCATTATTTCTTGCCCTGCCTTCAGGTGCTTTGGAGAATAGGTAGACTCCCTCTTCTCTGTGACAGCCCCTTAAATATTGGAAGACTGCTATCATGTCACTCTAGTCCAGTGATGGCGAACCTTTTTTTCCTCGGGTGCCGAAAGCAAGTGTGCGCACACTATTGCGCGCACGCAGGTGCCCACACCCATAATTCAATGCCCCCATGTGCCCCGCCCCATGCACATGCATTACCCCCTGTGCTGCCCTGTCCCCCGTGCATTCACGTGTGACCCCCCTCCCCTTTTCCTGACTTCCGGTGGGCTCGGTAGGCCCATTGTTCGCCCTCCCACTATTGTTCACCTCTCCACACTATTGCGCGCACGCAGGTGCCCACACCCATAATTCAATGCCCCCATGTGCCCCGCCCCATGCACATGCATTACCCCCTGTGCTGCCCTGTCCCCCGCGCATTCACGTGTGACCCCCCTCCCCTTTTCCTGACTTCCGGTGGGCTCGGTAGGCCCATTGTTCGCCCTCCCCAGGCTCCAGAGGCTTCCCTGGAGCCTGGGGAGGGTGAAAATGGCCTCCCCCACCCCCCGGAGGCTCTTCGGAGGCTGGAAACGGGCCTTTTCCCAACTTCCAGTGGACCCAGTAGCCCTGTTTTCCCCCTTCCCCAGGCTCCAGAGGCTTTCTTGGAACCTGGGGAGGGTGAAAACACCCCCCCACCCCCGGGAGGCCCTCCAGAGACTGAAAACGCCCTCCCAGAGCCTCCATGTGAGCCAAAAATCAGCTGTACGGCACGCACATGTGCGCTGGAGCTGAGCTACGGCAATGGCTCGCGTGCTGGCAGATATGGCTCTGTGTGCCACCTGTGGTACACGTGCCATAGGTTCGCCATCATGGCTCTAGTCCTTCTCTTCATTAGACTAGACATACCCAGTTCCTGTAATCATTCTTCCTATGTTTTAGCTTTCAGTCCTTCATTTCTGTTGCTCTTCTATGCACTCTTTCTAGAGTCTCTACATCTTTGTTACTGTATATTGTGGCAACCACAACTGGATGTAATATTCCAAGTGTGGCTTTACCAGGGCATTATAAAGTGGTACTAATTCTTCATGTGATCCTGATCCTATCCCTCTGTTAATGCAGCCTAGGACTGTGTTGGCTTTTTTGATGACTGCAGTACACTGCTGGCTCATATTTAAGTGATTGTCCATTGGGACTCTTTTGCTTTTATCCAGGAACTTTTAAAAGGAAAAAGTCTACAGGAACACAAATGCACATTGTGTGGGCATTTTTCTAACTTGTGCCCAATTTATTATATTACTTAACATAATGTGGTTTTGAATATTCTCAGAGATAAACACTGGTGAACTTCTTTCTGACTGAAGAACTGCATCAGTAACAATTTCCACAACATCAATTTATACAGTCATTTATCTATCTATCACTCTGGTGATAAATCACGAATACAAGCCAGCTTTATATTACCATAGTTACGGCTGAGTAATGCTATAATTCATTAACGTGAAAATAGCAGATTTGGGAAAGTGCAAATATTGAAAGATAACTAAGTGACATTTGCAGATAGGTTTGGAAATGCAGATTAAATAAATGCACTTAAATCTATTTTCACAATAAAATTGATACTGAACATTTTTCTCCATTACTATCATTGAACTATATATTTTCCTGCACTTTACCCTTCCAACAAATCCAAGAATTTATTCTCCCAGGCTCTCGAGATAGCTTAATTGAGAGTAACTCTTAAAGCAAAAACATATTTTCAAGGAAATGTGTCCTTAAAGGCACAGCATAAAAATGTGCTTTAAAGGTCCATATAAATGAGCCTTTGCTAGATTTATGCGTGTTATTGATCTTTCTGGGTTACAGACACTTTCTTTTAAAATTGTTAACAACTGAGCAATAGTCCCTAGAATTTTATGTCGGTAATACTAATCAACCAACTTCTCAGAATGTGTCCAAATTGGAGAATCAGGAGCACACCATTGATCTAACTTAACGATACTCTGCAACTTGAGAGCAATATCTGAAGCCAAAAATGGAGTTAGAAAGATATATTTTCCTTAGAATTTAAATGATGCTCTGGAGACTCATTGCTTAAAGATCTACCAAACTATAGGTATAAGATCAGTGGAGGAAAAAAAGCTATACACACATACACACACACATATACAGCGTAGCATAGTGATTTGAGTGCTGCCCTTAGACATGGGTGACTGGGTTTCAAATCCTGGCTGGTATCTATCCTACCAATAGGGTTCCTTGCAAAAAGACCCCTAATGCTTAACCTGCATACCTGGATATGAGAGTGACTTGAACTAAGAGAGCTGATTTGGACAAGGTCCATGTCAGATGTTGTGTATGTGTAGGTATATGCCATCTCTGATTATAATTCTTGTGAACGTGCAGTTCCACTGGGAGACCTAATTTAATTAACTCTATTTGTGTTTATAGACCTTATCCTTTGATATGTGGATTAGGTCCGGGTAACTTATTTTTTTGGAGGGGAGTTGAGGAAGTTTTAGTAAAAGATTTTCCCCTGTTTGCTATTCTTATTTGATTACTTTAGTTTCAGCTTGATTGTCAATTATCCAGTGGAGACACTGGTTCTCAGTCCATTGTGGATTCTGTTAATGTGTTAAGGAAAGATGGAAACAATATAAAGAGTAAAATATATGTTGACATAAAACTTCTCACAGGATGTTGCAAGGATTACTTTGAAGCACTCATTTTGACAAGCACATAGCATCAGGGGTGGGTTCCAATTTACCTCGCCGCCGGTTCGCTTCCTCCCACCCGTGTGGCTGTGCACGCATTTCACGCTGCTTGGGCACACTGCACAGAAGCAAAGAAACCAGCAAAAACCAGCTTCTGCGCTTCATGCGCAGAAGTCAAAAACAAGATGGCAGCAGCCACGGACCAGCACCGACAGAACCGGCTCCGTGACGTCAACACCAGTTTGCTACCAGTTCTATATAACCGGTCCGAACTGGGAGGAACCCACCTCCGCATAGCATCCTTTTTTGCCATCAGTAATCATCAGAGGTCTAAACTCAGGCGGTCATCATAATGGTGCTCTTGAATCAAACTGGAGAAGTTTTACCATCCAGGGACTTGAGCCCTCCTGGTGCAACTTTACATGCGTGCCTTATGAGCAAGCAACATCAAAACAAACTCAAGACTTGATGCTGGCTGATAAACGATTTTACCGCTGCACTCTAAAGAAGTTGAAAACAACAAGGAAAAGTTGTCCTTTGCAATCATCACAGAGACCCCTTCAGCCTGAGTGGAGCAGAGACATCACATACATTACATGAAAGGAAAAAAAATACAATTGTTAAGGAGTGTGCAGAGCGACCCCTGAGTTATCAGGGACATGCACATAGAAACGTGGTATTTCAGCTTGGTAACCAGTGGATAGGAGTAATGATCCAGTCACAAACAGATTCGTTAAAGTGTATAAAATAGTTTACTTTTAGATAAATAGCACAGTCCAATTAAACAGTCCAGGTCATACAGGTTTAGTCAGTCAATATCAAGAAGTACAATAATCTTCTTACCAGCCTGTCTTTGTCTTAAACATCAAACAAAGATATTTACAGCTTACAAACACTTTAATACTATCAGGAAGTAACAGAGCTTCACACAGAGCTCACTATCAGACACAAAGTCAATCACGAATGAATCAGCAGAGAGAACGAACCTGAAACCACGATCTCTAGCTCCCTCTTATGGCAATCTTGAAACACTACAGCCAATCAGAATACAGCAATACATTTAAAGTTGTAGTACTTAAATATATACAAACATAGATTGGTGGCTTGTTTATATATTAACAACCCAACCGTTTGGACATAGTCCTAATAACAGTGACCCTTGAAAGTAATGATACGCCAGAATCCAAGTTCCTGGGAATTCTGATAAAGAACATTTTATAGATATAGGTACTAAATTAGACTGGTTTTGTTCAGAGTCTGACAATAGAGAAGAGACAATAGTATTTATTGATCCAAGTTTCTCCTCCATGCAGAAATCTAGGGTAGACCATCCCTGAAAGAAGAATAGAAGTCCCTCAGCTTTTATTGGTCCACTGCTGGTCTGCTTTCATCATTAAAATGCCCCCTTTAAAAAAAACAACTTTCAGCTGATCTTCAGTTATTATGCAGCAAGGAAGAAAATGCCATACAGGTAGTTCTTGACTTACACCCAAAAGTGAGCCCAAAATTTCTGTTGCCAAGCAAAACAGTTCTTTAAGTGAGTTTTGCCCCATTTTACTATCTTTCTTGCTACAGTTGTGTGGGAAGAAAATTCATCTGGTTCAGTTCCAAGCTGGGAGAAAAACGCTGGGAAACATGGAGGTTGATTGGAAAGAAAGTTTAATGATGAACGGAACCAATAGCAGTCCTGTGTCAGTTGACCAATTGGTTTGATGAGTACATGGATTTTTATAAGTTTCAGAGATGCTGCTGGGGGGGGGGGTGTTTGTGCAATGTCTGAAATGCCCTTAAGAGATTGTGCAATGTAGTGAGCTCTATTGAAGGGGGAGGCTACCTGGCTCAGGACCAATAGCACTTAGCACTTAGACTTATATCTACTTCATAGTGCTTTACAGTCCTCTCTAAGCGGTTTACAGAGTTCAGCGTATTGCCCCCAACAATCTGGGTCCTCATTTTACCCACCTCGGAAGGATGGAAGGCTGAGTCAACCTTGAGCCTGGTGAGATTTGAATAGCTGAACTGCTGAATTAGCAATCAGCTGAAGGTTGCAGTGCTGCTTTTAACCACTGCACCACTTCAGGACCACCTACTACTACATACCTGCCAGCGACCGGCCAGATCCCACAGGGTTGGGCTTCTCCGGGTCCCATCAGCTAAGCAATGTCGGCTGGCGGGGCCACGGGAGAGGGCTTTCTCTGTGGCTGCCCCGGCTCTTTGGAACCAGCTACTGCCAGAGATCCGTACCATCCCCACCTTGTTGGCCTTCCGGAAAGCCATTAAGACCTGGCTCTTCCAACGGGCCTGGGGGGTAGCGGCCCCATGGAGTGGATTAAAGGGGTCGCCCCTTGAATGTTGTGAATAGTTGAATTGTTTTAAAATTTTTAATGTATTTTTAAACTTATTTTTGGATATTTTTTATTCTGAGTTGTTTGTGCTTGCTGTAAGCCACCCAGAGTCCTTCGGGAGTTGGGCAGCATAGAAGTGTGAACAAATAAATAAATAATAAATAAATAATAAGAAAGAGTGGGGGCTGTTTTCTGCCTCTAAAAAAACACGTTTCTCCATTTCTCATTTAGGGAAATATAATATTCTGCCTTTTAAATATTTCCCAAAATATTTCATATTTCTAGGAAGGGGGGGGGGGTTTCCCACAGTTGTTAAGTGAATCCCTGTAGTTCTTAAATTACTAACATGGCTGTTTTAACTGAATATGGTTTCCAGATTGACTTCGCTTGTCAAAAGGTTGCAAAAGGTGATCACGTGAGACTGGGACACTGCAACCGTCATAAATGCGAGCCAGTTGCCAAGCATCTGAATTTGGATCATGCAACTGTGGGGTTGCTGCAACTGTTGTAAGTGTGAAAAATGGTCATATGCCACTTTTTTCAATGCCGTTGTAACTTTGAACAGTCATTAAATGAATGGTTATAAGCAATGTTCCCTGTAATATCAGAAAACGGCACGTGGCAGTTAGAAACTGCCGCGCGGCGTTCTCTTTTCATCTGCGCAGCCGCGCAGGCGCGCAACCTCTGCTATTAGAAAATGCCGCGCAGAAGTTAGAAACTTCCACGCGGCATTCTCTCATTACGTGCGCGGCCACGCGGCCACGCACCTTAGAGGGAACAGTGGTTATAAGTTGAGGACGGCTTGTAATAGAGCAAATTTTCACTATTGCCTTTTACTTTTCCTGCCTACCTTTCAAATGTGGCCTTGAACTAATGTATGTTGCATTGATTCACTCCTGGCTGCCCACAATGATGTTTTGGGGAAACAAATATGTTTTGTTTACTTAATGTCTATGGAGATTCTCCAGGTCACGGTTGTCCCAAAGGTGCTTTTTCAAGAGGCAACTGGATTTTCTTGGGGTTTTTTTTGAAGATGTTTCGCTTGTCATCCAAGAAGCTTCTTCAGCTCTGGGCCGATCCATTTAAGAATGCTGAAGAAGCTTCTTAGATGAGAAACGAAACGTCTTCAAAGAAAAACAAGAAAGTCCAGTTTCCTCTTGAAAAAGCACCATTGGGACGTTTGGTTTGCTCCATTTCATTCTCCTTTTGGATTGGAAGAAGATAAGATGCATTTTATTTCACGGCAAAAGGGGAAAGGGGAAAAAAATATTGCAATAACACCAACTTTCTTGTGTCGTTTTGCAGGAGACTCGATTTGAACAGATGGCAGAGTTGAATAGAAAATGTTGCGTTTTGTATGAAAATAAATTTTACCTCAGGCAAACACATAATCACTTAGAAGCTGCTTGCTATTCGGAGTAGCTTTGCCCAAGGTACAAAATAATATACAATAGGCTAATTTTAATGGAGCTTTACAAATGCATTAATTCATGTCAGGTGTTAGGAGGGCAGAAAGGGCATGGTGCCAGCATTGTTACTTTGATGGAAGAGGGCCTTTGAAAGGCTCCCTGGAATCCTGTTTGAAAGGCAGATTTGAAGTGAATTCATCGAGCTCTTAGGTTACATTAAATGCTCTAAAAAGAAGGTCGCCTCTGTACTTGGGGCTTTGCAAGGGTTCTTTGCTTCACTTAAAAGTTCATTGAAACAACTCTCCGAAGCCTTGTGATGCTCTGCTTCTAAAGCAGTGTTACTCAACCTTGGCAACTTTAAGATATGTGGACTTCAACTCCCAGAACATTCTGAGAAGTTGGTTGTCTGGCTGGGGAATTCTAGCAGTTGAAGTCCACATATCTTAAAGTTGCTAAGACACTGTTCTAAAGGGAGACTTCCTTTGCCTTATCCAATAGGAAAAGCTGCAAGAGCAGAAGCCCCTCCTTTTAATTAACATGGGTGCTTTCATTGGTCAAGTCTCTACGGGACTTCTATACCCAATGTAATTGATAACAAAGCATTGTCAAAGCCAGCAATATTGAAATAATAAAATAAAATAAATAATAAAAACTCACAGCAGCAGAGTGACTGGCGGTGGGAGTATATTGCTGTGTTCTCAGCCGTGGCAGAGCTGGGTGACAGTTTTTCGGGGATTTGGAAGTAATGACCAGATAGTATGAGCATTTAAGGTTTTACATTTCCCTCTAGGAAAATAACAATCATATATCATGTGACAGCAATCAAATAATATATTTATGTATTTATTTAATTCATTAATTTCGTAAGCCACCCATCTCACAGACCCACAAGATATCCAGGAAAATACAGTATATGCAAATATACAGGAATACTGAAGAATACAGCACTGAAGAATATAAATACAAGGCAGCAATGAAAAATATTCAAGAACATAAGACTACAATATGACAAAGAATAAAAGATCTTCCCAAAAACCCCTTCAAAGCCAGCAAACATACATCACTATCCCTGTTATGTCTACATCAAAATTCTACCCCATGTAGTTTTTTTTAAACTAGCTTACAGTATATAATTAAGCAGACCTACGTTTCAATGGTCTCCTCTCACAGTTTTTTTCCCCACCAAGACAAAGAGGATAAACCTATCTTATCTTGGACTTCTATCAAAGTTCAAGGTTGAAGAGTGGATGAATGAAATCACCAAGGTTAAGGAGTCCTTCTTCATACAGTACCAGATGGTGATGAGGTAGGAAACATCTGTTTCTGAAGGTTAATTGGATTGAAGATAAGAAAGGTCATCCTACTTTATATACTGCAGTTGTCTCATCAATGAGAGGGCAAAATGAAGAATAATCCAAGTATTTGGTGATTAAAATAAATGTTTGCACCACACACAGAGTCATTTTGAAACAAGATGGGTGGCAAATAAATTTAATAAATAAATAAATAATCCTGAAACAGTACATAAAAACATAAACAATAGACTTCTCCGTAGCATGCACCTCATGGAAAGCAATATATACCACTACTTAATTTCTCCTTGCCAATCTTCAGGTACAATCACCAGCACTACCATTGGCATCTGGCCAACCTCATCTGGGCACAGAAACTAAGCAGGGTTGGTTCTGATTAATAATTGGAGGGGATTCCCTGAGGGTTAGAAGGGGCTGGAGCTAAGTAGAGAGCCTTTGCAGAAAAAGGCAGGGGCAAACTTCCCTACTGGCCAAGAAAACTAGGTTTTGAAGATTATAAGATTTTTCACAAACTTTTGTGCATTATTATTCTTTTAGGAAACTATATAGTAACTATTTCCTTCACATCTGAATCCTCTGTTTATATGTGGACACACTACATTGTTGTAAAAGTTACAATATAGTTTTTAAAGAAAAAAATTATATTTATTACATCATAAACACTACAGTGTGACTAGACAAGTCTAGTATTGTGATATTAAATCCCCCCCCCCCCCCTCCTCCTCCTCCTCCTCCTCCTCCTCCTCCTCCTCCTCCTCCTCTTTCCTGTATTTCAACTTTTTTTTTGTACTTATTAATCACCATTGAACCACAGGGATCCTGGCTATCTAGTTTATATCCCAGTCAGTCTGTGAGCTGATCTAAAGCAAATCAGGAAATGTGATATATTCTTCTTTGCAAAAAAAGAAGAAAGGGAAAGAAATGGGGAAAAAAAGCAGATACTTATTACTGTCATTACTAGATATAAAACTGATATACATCCAATTAATTGAAATTAAAGCAGTCTTTATGATGGAAGAATGAAAGCCAAGCTGTTCTTCAGAATAAAACCTGTGTGCTGCCAGTGCGATTTGTCAGGAGGGGGTGTGTACGTATGCTTAAAAAGTTCAAGATTCTGAGTGTGACAGCTTTTTTTTATATATGTCACACATTTGGGACACATAAAAAGTGGTGGCCACCATCTTGAGGTTCCCCCCCCCCTCCATCTTCCCTGTTGATGTCCCTGGGTGATGACTTGAAATATTGCAGCCTTTGCCAATTAATGTATAGAAAAAAATTCCTAAGCAATATGGATTCAGTATCTGAATATATGTTGGAGAACTGCACGGAATGAGGATGTCAGAACATTTTTTGCTAAGTAGGGTCTAAGTGAGAATCTCATGCGTATTTCTTTTTTTTCCCCCAGTCATTTTTTATGCCTTGGTTTTGAACAATTAATTATTTTCTCTGCATTTCTTCCTTTAATGGAACCTTTAGGAATATCACAATCCTCCAAAGCCTTGAACCTTATTTTTTAAAACCCTTTTAGATCATGTGTGATGTTACTGTATTTGCATATAGAGCCATGGTGGAACAGTGGTTAGAATGCAGTATTATAAGCTAACTCTGCCCACTGCCAGGAGTTCATTCCTGATTGGCTCAAGGTTGACTCAGCCTTCCATCCTTCTGAGGTCGGAAAATGAGGACCCAGATTGTTGGGGGCAATATGCCGACTCTAAACCACTTAGAGAGGGCTATAAAGCACTGTGAAGTGGTATATAAGTCTAAGGGCCATTGCTAAGGGCTATAGTTTCCATGTCTTGCGAAAACAGCAACATTTATTTACATCACAAAGGAATCCTTCTTATTCGAGATGAGAAACAGGGAAAAATCAATCTAATATTCTATAGAAACAGAACTGGATATAAATTGCCAGAATGCCCAATTCCTTGGGAAGCCTGTAGTTTCTCATTGGGGTTCTCCAAGGTGGTCAGTAGAGATCTCCAAGGCTTGATGAGGCAATCCAAGGGGTTGGTATTGTTGCAGTTGTTATTTCTAGTGCTATTGGTGAAAGTGGTACTTATTATATTATGTAACCAATAATTATTTTGAAAATAATAAATGTTTGGGGCTCGATGAACAATCTGAAACTATAACGGGGTCAATGAACTGAAGAGTTTGAACACCTCTGGTTTTTATATATGTATAATCTCTCTCTCTCTCTCTCTCTCTCTCTCTCTCTCTCTCTCTCTCTCTCTCTCTCTCTCTCTCTCTCTCTCTCTCTCTCTCTCTCTCTTTGTGTGTGTGTCCCTGGTATCCTTGGTGCTTTCTGAGCTTGGTGGTTTTCTTGCAGGCATTTCATTACCAAACTAAGTAACATGATCAGTGTTAGTAGGGAATGGGATATGCTCTCAAATTTAATTTAATTTCTCTAATTTAAAGTATGTCTGAGTTGGAATAAAATGCAGCTCCATTCAAACATTTCAACCCATTCCTTGTTATGCTTAATAGACTTGTTTTGTTTGTTTGTTTGTTTGTTTATTTGTTTATTTTGTTAAGTACATGTTGGTAATATATATAGATAAAACATTGTTTGTATACATAAGATGGGTACTGATAAGCGGGAACATTAGGACAGGGACGGTAGGCACGCTGGTGCACTTATGCACTCCCCTTACTGACCACTTAGGAATCGGGTGAGGTCAACAGTGGACAGTCTAAGGGTAAAGTTTTGGGGGTTTGGTGACGAAACCACAGAGTCAGGTAGTGAGTTCCAGGCATTTACCACTCTGTTGCTAAAGTCGTATTTTCTACAGTCAAGTTTGGAGCGGTTCACTTTGAGTTTGTATCTGTTATGTGCTCGTGTATTGTTGTGGTTGAAGCTGAAGTAGTCATTGACAGGAAGGACGTTGTAGCAGATAATTTTATGAGTTATGCTTAGGTCGTGCTGAAGGCGACATAGTTCTAAGCTTTCTAAGCCCAGGATTTCAAGTCTGGTTGCGTAAGGTATTCTGTTGCGAGTAGAGGGGTGGAGGACTCTTCTTGTAAAGTATCTCTGGACACTTTCTAATGTATTTATGTCCGATATGCAGTGTGGGTTCCAGACAGATGAGCTGTATTCAAGGATTGGTCTGGCGAATGTTTTGTATGCTCTGGTAAGTAGTGTGATATTACCGGAGAAGAAGCTACGTAAGATTAGGTTAACAACTCTTGAAGCCTTTTTGGCGATGTTGTTGCAGTGGGCTTTGGCACTTAGGTCATTTGATATGAGTATTCCAAGGTCTTTGACAGAGTGAGGGTCGTCTGTAAGGTCTTGACTTTTCAGCTTGTATTTAATGTTCTGATTTTTTTTGCCAGTGTGTAGGACAGAGCATTTGTTGGTTGAGATTTGGAGTTGCCAGATGTTAGACCATTCTGTCACAAAGTCTAGGTCTTTTTGGAGGATAGTAGTGTTGTCGGTGGTGTTGAAGAGTTTTACATCATCGGCGAAGAGAACGCAGTCGCTTGTAATGTGATCGCAAAGGTCATTTATATAGAGCAGTGGTTCCCAAACTTTTCCAGTCCACCGCCCCCTTGGTGCTACAAACTCATCTTCACCGCCCCCCACCCCATCCCCTCAGGTGGGTGTGGCTTAGTGGTCAGGTGACTGGATGGGCATGGCCAACTTGTAAAGTGTGGTGAAACTCACTTAACAACGCTCTTGCTTAGCAACCAAAATGTTAGGCTCAATTGTGGTCATAAGTCTTTCTTTCGTTCTTTCTTTCTTCTCTACCTTCCCCCTTTCTTTTTCTTTCTGTCTTTCTTCCTACCATCTTTCTTTTTCTTTCTTTTCTTTCTTTCTGTCTGCCTTCCTTCCTTCCTATCATCTTTTCTTTTTGTCTGTCTGTCTGTCTTCCTTCCTTCCTACCATCTTTCTTTCTTCCTCCCTCTTTCTTTCCTTTCTTTCCTTCTTCCCTCCCTTCCCTCCCTTTCTTTTTCTGTCTGTCTTCCTTCCTTCCTTCCTACCATCTTCCTTTCTTTTTCTTTCTTTCTTTCTTTCTTGCTTGCTTGCTTGCTTGCTTTGTCTTCCTCCCTCCCTCCCTCTTCCTTTCTTTTTCTTCCTTTCCTTTTTCTTTCCTTCTTCCCTCTCTCCTTTCTTTTTCTGTCTGTCTTCCTTCCTTCCTACCATCTTCCTTCCTTCCTTCTTTCCTTCCTTCCTACCATCTTTCTTTCTTTCTTTTTCTTTCTTTCCTTTTTCTTTCCTTCTTCCCTCCCTCCTTTTTCTGTCTATCTTCCTTCCTACCATCTTTCTTTCTGTCTTCCTCCCTTCCTCCCTCACTCTTTCTTTCCTTCCTTTTTCTTTCCTTCTTCCCTCCCTTCCCTTCCCTCTCTCCTTTCTTTTTCTGTCTGTCTTCCTTCCTTCCTACCATCTTTCTTTCTTTTTCTTTCTTTTCTTCTTCCCTCCCTCCTTTCTTTTTCTGTCTATCTTCCTTCCTTCCTACTATTGTTCTTTTTTTCTTTCTGTCTTCCTTCCTTCCTCCCTCTCTCTTTGTTTCCTTTTTCTTTCCTTCTTCCCTCCCTTCCCTTCCCTTCCCTCCTGCCAGCCGTGGCCAGGCCGTCACAGCCGCTAACCAAGGCCGATGGCTTGTTAAGCATTCTCCAGGTCGTGCACCAGGTCGCAGAGAGCCATCAAGGCCGGCTGCCGCGTCAGCAGCTTGGGGTGGTGCAGCTCTTCATTGAGCTTGGGGAGGCCTCAGCAGGCGAAGGCCACAGGCGCCTTGGTAGGGTCGATGTCGGGGGGCAACTGGGCTGAGATCCGTGGCTGCGCCATGCCGAAGGGGAGCCCACCGGGTTGCTAGGCGCCGGGGACACTGGGTGGGAAAGTCCGCGCATGCGCAGGTTCTGCGGCAGAGACGTCCCACGGGTCTGCGAGCGCTCGCCCGAGCAACTTCAGGAGCAGTCGGCTTCCCTTGTCGCTGTGCCACACTCAGTACCTAGCACTTGTAACTCCGTCGCATTCCATGCTCTTGGGTGCAGGGCAGCCCATTCTGAAAAAAAACATCTCGCGTTTTCTTTCCGAATGGGCTGCCCTGTACACAAGAGCGTGGAACGTGAGAGAGCTTCAAGTGCTAGGTAGGACGTCCGTTGCGCAGTGGGGCGCAGTTTGGGGTGACCAGTCATGCGGAGTGGGGCCTGGGTGGGGGCTGGGCGGGCCGCGAGAGGGGCATCATACCTAGCACTTGTAACTCCGTCGCATTCCACACTCTTGTGTGCAGGGCAGCCTATTCTGAAAGAAAACATCTCGCATTTTCTTTCAGAATGGGCTGCCCTGCACAGAAGAGCGAGGAACGCGATGGAGCTTCAAGTGCAAAAGCATGGCGAACCACCTACCGCCCCCCTGGCCCCTCTCACCGCCCCCCTGTCACCACCCTTGCCTCTCACCGCCCCCCTAAGGGTTCCCACCGCCCCCTGGGGGGCGGTACCACCCACTTTGGGAACCACTGATATAGAGTATGAAGAGTGTGGGTCCTAGTACGCTGCCTTGGGGTACACCGCTGTTAACAGGAACGGGGTTTGATAGGGCGCTCCCTATTTTGACCATTTGTTGTCTGTTTGACAGGAACGCAGTTATCCAGTCATGTAGGGGTCCAGAGATGCCGTAGGATTTCAGTTTCAGAAGTAGTTTATCGTGAACCACTGAGTCGAAGGCTTTACAGAAGTCTATGTAAACTGTGTCTATTGTTTTGCCCTGGTCCAGTTTTGTGGTCCATATGTTTTTGCAGTGTAGTAGTTGTAGATTGCAGGATAGTTTTTTCCTGAAACCGAATTGTTTGTTTGAAAGTAGGTTGTTAGTTTCTAGGTGGAGGGTAATGGATTGGTTTATGATTGTTTCCATGACTCTGCATGTGACGCAGCATAGAGAGATTGGTCGGTAGTTTTCTACTAGACTGGGATCTCCCTTTTTGAAGATGGGGATGACTGTGGCTAATATCCATAGGTTTGGTAGGGAACTGGTCCTGTAGGATTTTTCAAAGATTATGTGTAGTGGTTCAGCAATGGCTGTGGAGATCTTTTTTAGGAAGTATGCACATAGTCCATCTGGTCCGATTGATAGAGAAGGTTTTAGGTCACGTAGTGCTTTTTCAACGTTGTATTCAGTGAAGTCTATTTGTGTTAAATTGTTGTGAGTATTTGTTGCTAGTACATCAAATTGTTGTGAGTATTTGTTGCTAGTACATCAAACATCATGTTCTGTCTGTAGCTCAAACTAGAATCCATATTCTTCTTTTGCACTTGTTGATGCGCTGCTAGGTTTAATTTGGGTACCTCTGTGATGCTGTTGATGCCTTGGCTTAGAGTTTGCATTTTACAGGAGTATTAACAAAATTAGATGTGGGCTTTCTATTCACAGGAAAGCTTGTGTGGTTAAGGATACTTAATCTTTCCCTATTTTTTGTAATCAAGTTTAATTGCCCTTTCACTTAATCTCAGAAAGGAGAGCTTTTTATTTGCTTGTTTATCATTTCCCTGGATGGAAAACGTTCTCATATTTAAACTGTCTGAGTAACTTTTAGCACTACATTTTATGACTTTGGTCTAGGGCAGATCAGCTCTGCTTCCTTCATTCCTTGACTTATTTGAATTCCTGAGCTTTACTTGGTCCTGCAGGTCTATTCAATGTGTGGTTAGCAATCCAGATTATTTCTGCTCAGGAGCAGCCGTGTCCTTGAGGGGTGCACTGCGGGCCTGTCATCTGAATGGATAATCAGAAATGCGAAAAGGAAGTTTCCAGCAAGGTTCTGGAAGAAAGCCAACTTCCTCCTGCTGTGAGAAATCTTTCTTCTGATCTATCTTCCTGAATATGGCTTGGATTTCTGAAGACAGAGTCTTCAGAGACTCAGAGTCTGAAGACAGGGAACCTTATTTTTTTTTAATTATGGTATGTAAGGCCTGTCAATGAGCAAAATAAAAACTTTGAATGATAATGGGAATCTTCTGGATCTTTTTTTCATATTAAATTTTATATTGAATATTAAGTACTTTTAATATTTAAATTTAAACTTATACATCTCATTCAGAGGTGATTCAAGGTGGCTCACAGCCAACACAACAAAAGATTAGAAGATTAGAATAATAAATATTAATATCAACATTGGCTTGAAAATTAACAAAGATGGGAAGGAAGGGATCAAGATGCAGACAGGGAAGAAGCAGGGTCTTATCTCAGTCCATTAGCCACCTCCAGTATAATGTAACATGCAACCCAGTAATATAATGATATAATCCAGTAAGATGCTACAATAATATAATATACTGATGGTAGGTTAATTCCAGTGTTGTTCATCTTTTGCAGGAAGTTGCTGGACCTAAACAATATATGGCACATTGCAATATCATCTAGATCTCTTTATCCAAAACCAATTTTCACAGGTCTTTGCCTGTGGCTGCTATGGAGAGAAAGCTTTCATATCATACGGTCTGAGGTTTTCCTTGCATAACCGTCAGGAACCAAGACTTCCATTTTGCAGGAGAACCAAATTGCTGATGCGTACAACGCTTTGCTTTGAATGGATCTAGCAGGCTCCAGTTATTCCCCTTCAAATATCACTACAGGTAGGCCTCGACTTACAGTAGTTCATTTAGTGACCGTTTGAACTTACAACGGCACTGAAAGTGACCGTTTGAACTTACAACTTATGACTTCAAAGGTGCTTTTTTTTCTTCTTCAAAAGGCAACTGGACTGCTTTTTCTCTGAGGAAGAATGTGAGATAAGATAGTCAATTATTTTAATACTCACAATACAGAGACAGATCTGGTTCAGAATTCAAAGGTTTATTTAGAGAGAAAAAGCATTTGCAAAGGCGGCCTCCAAGTCTCTTCCCAAGTTGGATTGAGTAACAAGGAGAGCAAAGACACATTTTACAATCCATACTTTTATACTTTCTACACATCACACGCCACGCCTAATAATCCCTCCCCACACCCCTTTATTCTTCTAAGTCATTTTCTATGTTATTCTATATTCTAAAGGGCCAACATGACAATTCTCTCCATAGTCATAGCTATCTTATCTTGTCCTCCTGCAATTTCGCCTCTGGGCGAAGTTCTTATCTTACTGCATTATAGCCTGACCATGGGTGTTCCAGTGGCCTGGCCTTGGGTGTGTTCTAGGAGGAATTATCTCAAGTCATTCTCATGTGTTTTACTAAATACATCCTGAGTTAGTTAGAGAAGAGCATTATATATATATATATATATATATATATATATATATATATATATATATATATATATATATATATATATATATATATATATATATATATGTGTGTGTGTGTGTGTGTGTGTGTGTGTGTGTGTGTGTGTGTGTGTGTGTGTGTGTGTGTGTGTGTGTGTGTGTGTGTGTGTGTTTTCTGAGGTTTTCGCGGGTGTTTGTATGTAGGTCTTTGGGTATTTGGGTTTTCTCCCGCGTGAAATTGGAAGTGTCTTGGCGACGTTTCGATGAAGTCTCATTCATCATCTTCAGGCTGGTGTCTTCTGCTTCCTGCTTCTAGGAGCAATGTGAGATTATATATATATATATATATAACATTTATAACATATATAACATTTTGCTTCTCCTCAAAGAAACTTATTTTATTTATTTATTTATTTATTTATTTATTTATTTATTTATTTATTTATTTATTTATTGAACATGTACTAGATAACAGGTATAAGTATAACCATGGACATGAACAAGGAATGAGTACAAGTAAATGGGGACAGTAGGACAGGGATGGTAGGCATGCTGGTGTGCTTATGCATGCCCCCTTCATATGTTCTGATTGGGAAGTCTATCTCCCCCCCCCCTTTTAAACACAGCATTTAACATAATAAATAATGTCAGTTGAGCCCTAAAATACATCCACTTTCTAAACGAAGAGAAACACCCCAAACATCCCATAAATAAGTCAAAATGAAATAGTTCTGGTTCTGTTCAAAAGCATGACCATTTGTATCATCACCCCCCACCCCTAAAAGTTCTTGCTCTTTCTTGAGCAAACAAAAAAAATATTATGAAGATCCCAGCCAACAAAATGAGATTCACTTTTTTCGTAGAAACAATACTGTCTTGTAATCCAAGTTGACAAGGTGATCCTGTTTGTGAAGGTTGCTAGTTATTCCACTTCAGTCACTTTCTTTAAAGGAGTTAAGCTAGCGAACTGCCCTGTAGTTGCATTTAATTTTAAAATTTGGTGCATGACATAATTCACATGTGTAAATCCCGAGGGTTTTTTCCTCAAAAGGAATACTAATGCCATGTCATCGGTGTCTCCTGCTACCAAAGATTTTTGTATAGTTTGAACAGTTTGATTGCTTTCACTTTTTGGGGGGAGAGTTCATTCCTCCAGTCAGCCTCAATTGAATTACTCAGCATTAAGTGAATGGGGAAGCAGGGAACTATGAGGAAAACACAATATAAATCAAAGCAAACAATTTGTTTCCTAGGGAAAGATCAAACAACAGCACTGGCTAAAATGAACAATCAATCAAATTAAGTGGGAATATGTAAATCACTGTAATCAAGTCCATAATCCATAAGTTACAATATCTTAAGGGTTCACAGGTTTATTTATTTATTTATTTTGGTTTTCTTATATGCCGCCCTACTCCCGAGGGACTCAGGGCGGCGTACAGCAAAGAAAATACAAGAAACCAGCAATAAACATAATTAAAATCGAAGGTTGATGCAACTTCCAGAGTCGGTTTTGTCGGTGCCGATCCGTGGGCACCGCCATTTTGTTTTTTGCTTCTGCGCATGCGCAGAAGCTGAGTTTTCGGCACTGCACATGCACGCCCGCCTGTGCGGCACAGCCATACGGTGTGAAATGAGTGTGCAGCTACGCGATGCGGGAGGAAGCAAACTGGCGGCGAGGTAAGTTAGAACCCACCCCTGGTCCCATCCCACCCTCCACCAACTGAAGATGAAACTGAAGGGTAAACAACAAAGATAATTGCAGTCAATCTAGAATTTCCCTTTACCCCTATTTCTCTCCGCTAATGCAGGAAATTGAAATATGCACTTTTTTGGTGAAGTATTCAGAATAACAACTAATCTGATGGCAGGAATCAGTAGCTGTACAGTTTCATCCCATCTGACAAAGGAATGATTTCATGCAGTGAGAAAGGCCCTGTGCATGTGCTGTGTCAACAGGGAAAATAAATACTCTTCTTGGATATGCTTTTTTGGAATGCATAAATACTTATTTAAGAATCTCCCTGACTATTGGAGTATCATTGTGGTTAAAAATACAATTAATGGAAAATCTTCTCAATGAGAGTTTGGTTACCTTCGTCCAGCTTGATATATGTAGAACTTTTTTTTTTTGGCAAAACATCTTGGCGTCCCTGTTGTATTTTCACTACTGAAAAGACAATTCATTAAGTCTGTTTCAATACAGGCTTACTTCGACTTACTACCTTTCATTTAGGGACCGTCCAAAGTTACAACAGCATTGAAAAAAGCAACTTATAAACATTTTTTCACACTTATGACAGTTGCAGGATCCCTGTAGTCATGTGGTCAAAATTTGGAAGCTTGGCAACGGCTCATATTTGTGATGGTTGTAGTGTCACCTTTTGTGACCTTCTGACAAGCAAAGTCAACAGGGAAGCCCGATTCACTTAACAACTGTGGCAAGAAAGGTTTGTAAAATGGGGCAAATCTCACTTAACAACTGTCTCACTTAGCAATGGAAATTTTGGGCTCAATTGTGGTCATAAATCAAGGGCTACCTGTACTGTATTTCTTTAACTATTATATTTTATGTCACATAGTGAGATAACTCTCAATATTTTCCCCAAAAACTATTAACTACATTTTAGTTTTCTGTGACATCAACTAATCTCATTTATTATCCGTATATCCAAAGCTGATATCCTATAATTATATATTTAGGATTATGTCATTTCAACCCCCTGCTAATTTAGGGTACTACTGCCCTGATCCTACATAACATTCCACTCCCCAATAATTTTTCAGATATTTGTATAATTGCAGATTTCATACTGGTATAACAGAAGGGAAATATTTTCACCTTGTCTCATCTCTGCATATTAATAGAAGTACTGAAAGGTCTATGGATCAGAGAGGTATTAGACCAAAACAAATGGCTTAACATAAATCTCTTTGATGTTGCTCAATTCAGTAATACTATGTTGGGGGAAAAATAAGAAACAATGTGACTATTTGGCCCAAGTTGCATCAATTCATTAATTGAAGCACTAATTAGCCTACAGACTGAAAAAGGCCAAGAAGGTTCAGTCTATGCGATATATAAAATAAATTGATCAATCAAATATTGATAGGGGAAAAAGGTATGGAAGTGACTTCTCTGGATTCCTATGATGGTATTAAATGCAAACTTATCTACATTAATTGGAGCAGGATTCCAAGCTAAATAATTCTAAAACAACAAGCTAAATAGAGTCAATCCCTAGATACCTGAACAGCTATAAGATACACTGTAGAATGCCCATGACATTCATTGGTATGATTAAGTCCTGCTCAGGAAATTATTCCCCAATTAAACATAGATGAAGAACACATTGAGGTCAGAGTCTGATAAGGCAACCTTGTAATGTTATAAGATTGTGGTTGTTCAGATGGAGAAATAAATACATTTCTGAGATAAATTGAATGTTAGAGCCATATGAGTTTTGATTATTCTTTGTTACTACTGGTAAAATTCCAGTAAATATTAGTACATATTAACATACTTTTAAAAATGTATTATGTTCCAGATTGAAACAATGGTAAAACTTTTACTAAAGCAGCCTTCCCTAGATCTCACCTTCACACATAATTATTATCTGTCTGATTTTTGGTTTTAACTTAGAGGAATGGCTGGCAATGCTCTTCCAGCAATGGTGGCTGCAGGAGTCAAGGTAAAACACACGAAAAAAGAAAATTTGTACTGACATAATGCAAGTTTTGTACCTTTTGTTGATACATTATGATATCACATACAGTCTGGCTCCAAGAAACAAGAATGACACACGGAGTTACTTCTGAATAGTTTCTTTATTATTATTTGCTTGCAGACAGAATCTTGTCTGACTAAAGCAACTGTCTGCATAACTATAGATATAACAATAGAGGATGTATATTCTGCTTGTGACAACCTCAAAAGGTTTCTTTGAGAAGAACTACAAATGTTACAATACCAATGACTAGATCAGTGATAGTGAACCTTTTAGACACCGAGTGCCCAAGCTGCGCGCGCATGCCCAAACTGAAAGATGTGCGTGTGTGAGCGAACATGCATGCACAAGAGCGAATATGCACATGTGCATGAACGGACATCAACGGACGTGTGCAGCAGAGACCCGAAGACCAGCTGGCCAGTGGGAGGCGGGACATCCCAACACCGGCAGTGCCGCAAGAGGTAAGATCTTTTTCTTTCCTGAGCTTCTGTTTCGTTGTTTGCAGGGAAACAGAAGCTCACAAAAGAAACGCCATGGAGAGCTGAGCTGGGGCAACGGCGCACGTGCCAGCAGAGAGGGCTCTGCGTGCCACCTCTGGCACTCGTGCCATAGGTTTGCCAACACAGGACTAGATCGTTCCACTGACTTGCTTCTGCATACCCTATATTTTGGCAGTATATACATGCTATGAAGAATGTATATCATACTGCATAAAAATATTAAGATTCTTCTGAGATAGGATCTGAGAATCTAGCAGATTTGATGTCCTTCACAACTCTCGTTGCTGGCCAGAGGGGATGAGAGTTCAATTCCAAAACATTTGTGTGTACCAGGTTGCTTCACCTCCATTTGGAATTTTCTGAATATTTAATTCTACTCTCTTTGTTTTTTCAAGAAGGTTAGCAACTTCTTGACTTCCATATTTCCGGTCCAAATCAGCCAATAGTTATTTTAGCAACAGACTTTTGTTGGTTAAGAGTAAAATGTTAGACTTAGCTAAAAAGGCAACATGAAAGATTTAATTTGTGAAAATCTGACTTTTTTTGGTTCTAGGCAGTCTCCTGTGGTTTGATCTCAAATTTTTGTTGAGGCTTCAGCAGTTTTTGAAGAATCTGCCAGAAAAGTCCCAGTGGTTGCATCAAACTCTGTTTCCTTTCTTTAAAAATTCTGCTCATCCACTCACAAAAATAGCATTTTGTGGTATTCTCTCTACAAAAAGATGGTTGAATGTTACATTTTTTTCCATTGAACTGATTTTCTGGACTAGTATGCTTAAAATTAACAAGGGTGGAAAAATGAAACCCAGTATCTCTTCTGTAAATCAGGACAGGCAAGATATGATCATTATGACTTGGTAAGACCACACTTGGAATACTGCATCCAGTTTTGGTCACCACGATGTAAAAAAGATGTTGAGACTCTAGAAAGAGTGCAGAGAAGTTGATTAGGGGACTGGAGGCTAAAACATAAAGAACGGTTGCTGGAATTGGGTATGTCTAGTTTAATGAAAAGAAGGACTAGGGGTGTCATAATAGCAGTTTTCCAATATCTAAGGAGCTTCCACAAAGAGGAGGGAGTCAAGCTATTCTCCAAAGCACCTGAAGGCAGGACAAGAAGCAATGGATGGAAACTAATCAAGGAGAGAACCAACCTAGAACTTAGAAGAAATTTCCTGACAGTTAGAACAATTAATCAATGGAACAACTTGCCTCCAGAAGTTGTGAATGCTCCAACACTGGAAGTTTTTAAGAAGAGATTGGATGACCATTTGTCTGAAATGGTATAGGGTTTCCTGTCTGAGCAGGG